>PVKN010008838.1:0-24556 GCA_004027915.1 Capromys pilorides | reverse complement strand
TGGTGATTGTTGAAAAAAATTTAAATTACAGTAAAAGATACATTGATCCTCTTTAAAATACTACGCCTTGCTTCAAAGACATTTATCCAATGCTTTGCACTTGCAGAAGCAGTTCTGGAAGTCCTCTGCTAGGAATGCTGTTCGCTGTGTTGTAGTTGCCTCAATGCCCTGAGTTGATGTGAAGTACTTACCTTTCACAATCCTTTTGACTTTGGAGAACAGCCAGAAGTCACACTGCACCTACCCAGTGAGCAGGGCGGTTGAGGACACACTAAGACTTTTTTTTTTTTTTTGTCTTTTTGAGACAGGGTCTCCACTATGCAGTTCAGACTGGCCTTGAGCTTACTTTTTGTTGCCCAGGCTGGTCTCAAACTCGCACTGATTCTCTTGCCTCAGCCTCCCAAGTGCTGGGATTACAGGCATGTGCCATGGTGCCCGGCTTCAAGACTTTTATAAGACTGCTTTCCATTGTGTGACACTTAGCAGCAGCCCTCAGTGTATTTTTAAATATCCTCTTGTATACCAGGCATGGTGGTACATGTCTGTAATCCCAGCATGGGAGGCCAAGGCAGGAGGGTTGCTATGAGGCCAAGATGAGGCTAGGCTCTATTATGAGTTTAAGGGGAGCTGAGCTATACAGTGAGCCCCTGTCTAAAAAAAAATTACACCTTGTAAAGATGCTCATGAAAGAGGTATTCTAGAGCCAGGTGTGGTGGTGCATACCTACAATCTCAGCACTTAGATCACTGAGAGTTTGAGGCCAGTCTTGGCTATGTAGTGAGTTCAAGGACAGCCTAAACTACATAGTGAGGCCTTGTCTCAAACCAAAACAACAATAATAAAAACGAAAACCAAACAAACCAGGAGGAATCCCAGTACTGCCTAAGAAAGTAGCAAGAACAATGGGATAAGTGTGTTTAGAGCCAGAGGAAGTATTTTAAGGGGAACTAACGGCAATGTCTTCTACTGTAATAAATTTTAAAAATTCAATCACTGTATATTTTTCTCTTGTGACGGCTGCCTCTGAACTAACTATACAGCTCAGACTGGTCTTGAATCTGTGGCACTCCTCCTGCCTTAGTCCCTTGAGTGTGCACCACCATGCCCAGTTCTCACTGTATATTTTGATTACAACACATACGGTGTGGCTAGGAGCTATAATCAGTGCTGCATGGCAGGAGAGTCCTTGTGCGGGGTAGATGCTCACTGCATATGGGCTGACTGGATAGAACCATGCTTAATTGATTCATGTATTCTCAGGGCTTCACTCATGGTCAGGCCTCAGCAAACATTTATGCCTGAATGAGTGAGTTTTGCTCTATGTGCTTATAAGACTTTTCTTCCCTCACAGAACTGCACTGGCTGCATCTCCACTCAGAGATGACGAGGGCTGGCTTCCTCTCCACTCGGGCCAATACACGTTTAGTAAATAAGAGCTGAGACGCTTTCCCTCTTGCACTGCCCTGGTTTCTTTCCCTGAAGGTTCTTGGTCCAGTTCCCTTTGGCCATCCCTGACTAGCTTGGCACAAGGAGGGGCACAGAGCTTGACCTATTGGTGACCTGGGAGTTTGCTAACTAAGCTGCAGCAGCTAAGCGGGGAGGACAGCCGAGGCAGGGCCCCAGTCCAGTCTGCTGAGCAGACCAACCAGAGGCTGTGGGCAGCCTGCAGCTCTAGGGTTTCTGTAAACTACATTTGCTGAATTATTTGAGAAAACTTGATTTTGATGGAACAGAAAACTGATAGAATGGGTGAAATGTGTCAGGCATAGATGAGTTAGTGGCCTGGGTGACAAGCTGAATGGGTAAGGCGAGTAGAGCACGTGTGTGAACAGATGCCAGATGCTCGTGAGACACTGGTCAGACAGGCACAGGAGGCCCCCAGTACTGGTGAGATCTTAAATCTCACTGGTGACCCCCACGCCTGCTCCACATATTCTGTGCCCAAAGAATGCACAGAAGAGTCACAGCCACTCCTCAGGATGGTTCCACGCTACGGCCGTGCCCAGCCACACGTGCTGCTGCTGCTGCTCGCTCCGACTAAGCTGTGCCAAGGCAGCCTCTGTGCAGGTTCCTCACAAGGACACCATCTGCCTGTGCAATTTATGGGTGCAGCAAATTGTACAAGCCCCGCATTTCACTTGATCTCTGCACCTTTCTGTCCCACACCTCTGGATAGTTTACCTGGAAATATGATTGGGGCCACCTGACACTGTGGGCAGGCGGGAACCACCAGGGAAGGTAGTGACCAGTGTCAGGGAAAGGGCAGAGTGGGGTCCTTGCTCAGAGAGTCTGCCACAAGGTTGGATTCCCTGATGAGGGGCAAAGGGAAGGACATCCATGGAAGCAAAGTCCCTAGTCATGAAGGACAGTGAGGGGCCCCCAAGGGAAATGCCTCAAAAGAGCCCCACACGTGTACCTGTGACCCAAATCATGTGCAGTGAAGTCTCCCAGACACTCTGGCTGCGGCCACGGAAGGTGCTCAGCTGTGTCTCCATGGCCAGGGACTCGCCCAGCAGGAAAATGAGGAACCATAGGTAGGAGGCAGAGTGAAGCAGGAACTTCAGCACTGGGATCTTCAGCAGGCGGCCCAGCTTTGGGGAAAGTGGAAGAACGTGGCTCTCAGTGTCCCGCTGTCTCCCCTCCTGGGAGCCCTGCTTGCCTGTTCAACCCACATAGGGCTCTGTTCTTCGAAGCTTCACCCACTTAGGTATTCAAACATTTACTGAGAATGTATGAGGATCTCTGCACCTCTAGTTTTTGTTTTTGTACTTGGGATTGAACTTGGGACCTTTGCACTGAGTTATATCCCCAGCCCCTCTTCTTTTACTTATTTTTTATTTTATTTTATTTTGAGACAAGGTCTCAGTTGCCCAGGCTAGACTTGAACTTACAATCTTCCCGACTCAGCCTCCCACTCTGCTCAGCTTGCCCCATACTTTCCTACCTGTCGTCTTTTTAATAACCATATGAAGTTGGTATTAGTCTCATCTCTTTAGGAACCGACAGTGACAGAGGGAAAATCCCTGGGATCCTACAAGCACCAAATGCAAGCAAGCTAAAAGATAAATTGTTCACTTCTACCCCAAATTTGCTCCTTCCACCACATAAAATAACGTGCTCAACTAGCCAGGGACTTTGTCACATGAAGGCTCTCTGACAGCGCCCTGAATCTGTTCCCCTCCCCTCAACTCATCATTCCCACCAGTAGCAGAAGGGGCTTTCCTTAATACAGAGCCAGTGGAGACTCTCTTCTTCAACCCCAGGAGATTTCCATTCTCATCTGGCTTGCAAACTCTGGGCCCTGCCCATGTCACTACTCACTGTGCCTTGGTTTCTCTTCTGCTGTGTGCTCTCCCTACCCTTAGCCTTTTCCCATGCCATTTCTCTTCCCAGAACTCTTTTTCCCTGCTCCTCATCTGGTTTTCAGAAACAGCCTTTACTCTGTTATATCCCATAATGCCTTGCTCACAGTAGGGTCTTGAGGAAATGCTTGCTTGAGGAAGGAGCATGGAGGGCTGCACATGGGATTCAAGCTTCAGAGGCAGACAGAACTTGGCTGAAAAACTGCCTGCTACTTGCTGAGTACTCTGGACAAAGAAAACAGTTCCATTTCCTCCTTCCATGGCAGTAGGATAGGCTTACCTTCCAGTCCTACTTTGAGCATGAGAACATTTGCTAAGCACCCAGATTTTTGGGATTATGCCTAGCCTGGCATAAACTAAGTGCTCACTAAATGAGTGCTGCTTAATTTTATACTTAGTACCCGGGACTTGGGTGCCAGCCAGTAGCCAATGCACAGGAAGGGCATGGTGAGGAAGATGAGGAAGGCGACAAAGAGCTTCCAGATGGTGGTGCTTCCACGCCAGCCAGCCAGATTCCCACACCAGATGGAGGACAGGACTTGCTGGCAGATGGGGTGTGCTACGAACTAAGCAGAGATGGAGCATGAGAGGCGCCCGCCAGGCAGGGAGGACCAGGGGCCAGGTGGGCACAGAGCTCTTCCTGCCGCAGAGGCTGAACCGTCCTTCTCTTCTGCCCACACCAGCCAACCCGGAAGAGAGGGGACACACCCACCATGCAGCCCCAGCCAGATCCTGTCCCCTCTGAGCTTGTTTGTGAAGGAGAAAGCTGAACTCGTGAAGACTTTTCTGGACTCCACATTCCTGAATCTAAGTCAGGCCTGGGTGGGTTGAACTCACAGAGTTCCTCACCTTCTTAGAGATTTGGGCCAACAGTCTAAATGGTCTCTTTGGTGTTTTTTTCTTTTTGAGACAAGGTCTTTGCTACACAGCCCAAGATGCCCTTTAACTTGTGGAGACCCTCTTGTCTGAGCCTCCTCAGTGCTGGGGTCATAGCCATTTGCCACCACACCTGGCTGGTTTGAAAAAGGGAGGGAAAGCAGGTGTGCAGTTTAGGACAGGCAAGGCCAGGGCAGCCACTATAAAGGAAAGGTTTTGGTTGAGTTCTCGTTGGCTAGTCTCCCTGAGGACAGATCAGAGTGGGGAGTACGAGGCAGGAGAAGCCACAAAGGGAGCATGTGGTAGCTTGGGGGATGGACAGTTAATGAGGCAGAAAATGAAAGAACCACTGGGTGTTCAGTTCTTGAAAGATCTACCCTATCTATCTATCTATCTATCTATCTATCTATCTATCTATCTATCTATCTATCTATCTATCTATCTACTTACCTACGGTACCAAGGATTGAACTAGGGATCTTGTGCTTGCCAGGCAATGCTTATGGTGCTGAGCTATATCCCTGGCCCTCCTGAGAGATCTACTCTACTCCTGCTATACAGAGTGAGGCACTGAAGTCTAACAACACAAGAAAGCTGGACTGAAGTCACTCAGCAGACCAGAGACAAAGCTTGAAGATGGATGGTCCCAGTGTGAATCAAGGTGGACACTGATCCATCATGGGTCCTCCAAGGGACAGGGTGAGGGGAGGGGCCTAGAATAAAGTAAGAAGGGAGGGAGATCTTCTCTTTTTGCCTGCTAGGGCTGAGATGAAAGAGTGCTCAGAATCGAGGTCCTGAAGGCAGGAAGAGGCATCTGGTGAGGCTGAAGGGAAGGCATTTAGAGGTGGGAGGGCAATAGGTCAAGGAGGGAGAGGAGGTGGACAGGGCCCAGATGACCTGCTTCTGGTTGTAGTTGACAGCCAGCCTCAGCCTCGCCAGGTTGGGGATTCCCTCTTCGAAGGCCTGGCCCAGGCCCTCAGCCTCGGGTTCTGTCTCGCTGTCCTCGCCCAGGTCATTGAGCACAGCGGTGACTTCACTCTGATTCCGGCACATGCCCAGCAGCTCAAAGCCGTAGTCCTGGCACAGCGACTCCAGAGCAATGTACTCAGGCTGCAGGGAAGGAGGCCTTGTCTCAACTGCCCTGTGCCTCCAGCGTCCTTAACTCACCCTGCTCCCTCTGAGCTCTCTGGTTGTCACTTTCCGCACTCATTTTCTTTCCTGCTACCTCATCTATCCTCGCTATACGGAGGTCATTTCTATGTCACCTTTTGCTTATCTGGTGGTATCTCTACCTCACCGTTAAGTCACTTCAATTCCCTGTCACTGTTGCCTGTTCCTTGAACTGTACTTTCCTTTTACAATTATTTTCTGACCCCCTTTAACTACTAATCCTTACACCTTTCACTTATTTTGAATTTACATTCTAGGAGAACCATGCTGCCAGTTTTAGGACATGCAGAAATGAACATGGTAGGTTACTATACTACCCTTGGTTTTTCTTGGGGCCCTTTCCAAAGTCCTTCAGGTCAGGTTCCTTCCTCGAACTCTCCCTCAGGTATTGTGGCACTGGGTCAGGTACTTCCCCCTCCAGGCCGCAGCTTCCCTGTATTCCACATGCTGTTCAGCGTGTTCTTTGCACTCACCGCCATCTCACTTTAGCTCCACATAACCTTGGTGGGGCTAAGCCCTACTTCAACTACTGTCCCTACCACTTGTACCAAACCACCTGCCTCTTCCCCCAAGCTTAACACCAGCTCTTCCAAGGAGCACAGCAGCTGCAGCTTTCCTGAGTTCCCAGGTTTGGAAGCGCTCTGCGCACGGTCTCCAAAGGCACTGGGCGAAGTCCTGGGGGCACATCAGGACCATAAGCTTGAGAGGCCTGGCACAGTGTTCCGGGGGGAGACATACAGCAGGTACCCTGAAGAGACTGAATGGCCTATCTGCTGTCTCAGCTGCTTGCTACCACTATGATCTTTCTCAGATAGACCAGGGAAGCCATAGCAGGCGGCTGTGCCTATTCCTTAAGTCTAGGTGCCCCTAAAGTGATTTAATTTTTACTGTTAGAATGAAATCTCCCTCAGGGTGGGACTGTGATTCCGTAAAAAACAGAGATTTCCAGCAGGGTAGGCCTCATCCTCTTCCTGTTGCCTCTCACTTCCGGGAACACCCACCATAGGCCTACCCCTGCTTCTGTGGAAGAAGAGATACTGGGCTCCCAGGGGAGTAGTGAAAAACTAACCTTGAACTCAGGCTCCTTGCGGGCCAGGCGCCTAAGCTCGCGGCTAAGCTGGAAGGCAGCCAGCATGGCGTCCTCACTTGCCAGGGAGAGGTGAGCCCTGCTGGCGATGCCGCGGTAGGTGTTGATGCGGGACAGGGAGAACTTCAGCAGGTCGTAGCGGCGGGCATTGCTGCACTCAAGGCAGGCACAGGAGATTGGGTGGGGCCGGGCAATGGTGTGGCCCTGGTCCATGAGCAACTGTGCGATCTCATACAGGTCCTTCTGGCAGGCCAGGGTGAGCGGAGTGACACCAGGTGCAAAGCGGGAGCCGTCGATTGATGAGTCAAAGAAAGCCAGAGAGAAAGACCTGGTGTCCACCTTGCGGCCCTTCTCCCGATCCAGCCGGGCCAGCAGACGACGCACCACTGCTGGCTGGTTTGTGTCCACTGCCACAAGGAGGGCTTCGTGGATCTGCCGGAAGTCAAACTTGACGATGGCTAACAGCACATCGGTGATGGCCTCGTGGCCCAGGCGGATGGCCAGGTTGAGCGCTTCTCTCCAGGAGCGGTCCTCAGCCTCTTCCACATTCCGTAGGGGCCCACCTGGCCCGCTGCCGGCAGCGTCCACGCCTGCCTCTAGCAGCTGCTGCACAAGACCCAGACGCCCCTCCTGGATGGCATCCAGGAGTGGAGGTGGGAACTTGAGCTTTTTGTTCACAATCTCGGTCCAGTTAGGCTGTGGCTGGATGTGGGAGTGGAGAGGACCCCGAGTTTTACCCCTCTGTTTAACCCTCTTACGCTGTTAGCCCTCTGTGCTCAGCCACCATTAGACTTCCTTGTCCCTAACATACACTGGCAAAAAATTTTTTCATCATTTTATTGTACAGATTCTTATATCAGGAAGCACCAAACTGATCTCTCACTGAGAGGAGTGCTCTTCCTCAGCTCAACTTCCACATGCACAGAAACCCTCCCCCACCATGGGCTGTGCAAGCAGCCACATGGGGCCGGCCAGGCTCCAGCCCCCACCTTGTTGACTTCATCCTCCTGCTGCTCTTCTCCCTGAAGGCCCCAGCACTCTCTAGGGCAGGTCCAGACAAGTCCACACAAGAGGGTCTCTGGGTTGGACTTTTCCCGCTCCCCACTCTCAGCTGGGCCATCAGTTGGTGCCAACATGCCCCCTACTCACAAGCCATCATTGCTCCGACTGTGCCTGCTCTGCAGGGCATTTCTTCCCTCTCCTAAGTACCACGGTCCCTTTCTTCTAGAGGCCCACTCCCATCTTCACTGCTCTTTTCTTCTGACCCAGGCTTAGGCCTCCAGGGGCTCTTCCACGGACATGCTGATACCTACCACCTGCAAGCAGCCAGGGTCTCCCTGCCCCTACTCTGGGCCAATTGTTTTGTTCATAGCTAGGAAGGTATTAGGATAGGCGGAGGTAGGGGAAGGGAAAGCAGAGGGCCGCTTACCGTGAGGGGGTCCATGGTGGAATCCACCTACGCTGGCAGGGACTGAAGGCTTGAACGGCCTGCTCTGTTTGCCTCCCTGACCACACTGAGAATTCTATTTCCTACCCACTCAAAACCCCGCCCTGGGCCCTCCCTTTGCTGGGACCAGCTGCTCCCCCTCTCCCTGGTACCCTGGGGAATAGGGGAACTATGTTAGTGCCACACAATGAAATCTTCTGGGAAAGGGAAAAGTGCATTGTTGCTCAAAGAAGGTAGAAGAATTTGGAATGTCACAGCTTGAGGGAACCTTAGACGCTTTGGTCCAACTACCTCATTATGCAAATGGGGAATGGGATTTGTCCAGTGTCCTAGAGTCACACCTAGAGCCATTCCTTGTCAACCTACCTGGTCCCTATAAAAACTCTGAGGAGACAGATGAAGGGTATTTTTATTTTCTCTCCTTTTATTTGAGATGGGTCTCACTCAGTAATTCAGGCACACCTTGAACTCACTGTATAGTTCACACTGGTCTCGTACTTGTATCAGTCATACTGCCTCAGCCTCCCAAATGCTGGGCTTATAGGTGTGCACCATCACACCCAGACTAGGATAGTTTTTCTTAAATTACTTTGGTTGTTCGTTTGAGACAAAGTCTTGCTATGTAGTCCAGGCTAGCTTTGAACTTGTGTAGTCCAGGTTGGCCTCAAACTCACAATCTTCCTGCTTCAGCCTCCTGAAAGCTGGGCCTATAAGCACACATACAACATCCTGCTTTTCTTTTTGAGACACGGGTTGTCTCTGTTGCTCAGGCTGGCCTTGAATTCCTAGGCTCGAGTGATCTTTCTGCCTCAGCCTCCCAGGTAGCTGGGTCTCTGGATGCAAGTTACTATGCCCACTTCTCTCAGATACTAAGTTTAATTCTGGAACCAAGATAAATTACCTGCTAAAGTCATAAAGTAGAGCTGGAATAGAAGAAAGAACATGGAAAGTTAAGTTCATGAGATTCTGGGTGACAGTCTCATGCTCAACACTCACTCTGGTCTTGCCAGATCACCAACTGATCTTATTTTTCTGGCAATTTTTGTTTGACTGGGCCTGTTTTCCTTTTAGGAAAATGGGCATGAGAATATATAACACTCACTCAGGCAAAGACATTCTGGCCAGTGTCCCCAGGCCCTAGAGAGATCACTAATTCTATCCAGAAGTTCCAAAGGTAAAAAAGAGCTGTCCTTGTAAGAACTGGGTGCTATGGAGACAGGCTTGACAACGACAAAAGGAGAGCAGGCTGGGCTCAGAGCTCCTTTCAGGCAGAGTCCCACAGGTGCTGTGGAGGGAGGCAGAGCCAGAGGCTGGGCACCATCGTCTCTTCTTGGCCACTGAGCTCCTCTCCAGTCTTTGTCAGAGGGTGTGGACTAAAGCCTCAGGTCTGCTTGTCTCAGCCCTGAAGAGCTTCCCCGCAAGCGCTGGCATGTTCTTCTACTTCACTTGCTGCAAAGTGCAACTGGCAGATGGGACACTGGACCCAGGAAATGGGCGGCGAACTCTCGGGGGAGGACACCCACAGTACAGATGGGGACGAAGACGGTGAGGAGGGAGGAGCTGCGGGAGGTGGGGAGGTCTCTCCACAAGTAGCAGCATGCAGAGGAAGAATTTTGCTGCTGAAGAAGCCTGGGGTGGGGAGAAGGAGGTAAGCAAAATTGGTCTTTGGACAGATGCCACCCTAAGAAGTCTGAAGGATGTATCTGCTGCTAAATGTGGCTATTCTCCAGGAAATTAACCATGGCTGCACAGTTTACACCCAAGGGACAATTTCATGTGTCTGTCAAGTATTTATCCAATATCTGCTGTGCCTGACAGATGCTGGGAGCTGAGGGGTGTGGAGTGTTCTTAGGACCGTGGAGTCTAGTAGTAAACAGCTAGGAACACCAAGAACAGAGATGCAAAGCAGAAGGTGCTAAGTGGGAGAGATTATCTGGGAGGATCAGAGATGCTTCAGTGAAAACAAAACAAAACAAAACAAAACCCCCCCAAAGCCCCTTACACCAGTCAGAAAATTACCTCCCTGACAGTGTTTCATATTGTCTAGTTTCATGTTCTCCTGAGGGCAGGGCCACATCTCTTCATCACCTTCCCCAATGCAATGTGAGCAGGAGCTCCCCCGGAATTACATTTGACTAACAGTACAGGTACAGATGTGGGAACGGCACAGATACAGATGCCAGAGGCTGGAAGTCCGCACCCAAATGTTTTTTTCTTTTTTTGGCTGGACTGGGGTTCAAACTCACAACCTTGCACTTGCCAGGCAGGCACTTGTGCCATGCAGCTATCTCCCCAGCCCCTTGCACCCAAATGTTTTTTGACAGCAGCCTGCAGATCTACTTCTCCCTCAGGCCGAGTCTAGTAACCACACAACCACCTCCTAGCTCACCTGCACAGATGGGGCACTGTCCCCTCTCCTGGACACCACTGTTTTGGGACTGGGGTTGGTGTGCTCTCTGCCTTGCTCTTGGTGTTCTCCTTTTTGATTGAGAGTTTGAGTGGGCCACAGACCTGTGAAAAGCAACAGTTAACAACCAACAGGCCAGATGTAGTGGCATACACCTGTAATCCCAGCACTTAGGAGGCTGAGGCAGGAGGATCACTGAGTTCAAGGCCAGTCTAGGATGCATAGTACATTTAAGGCCAACTTGAACTACATAGTACAACCTGGTCTCAAAAAACCAACTGCCCCAAAAAACAACAACCAGTTATTTCTGGGTGTGCTGGCACATGGTTGTAATCCCAGCATTCTAGGAGGCTGAGGCTGGAGGATCCTAAGTTTGAGCCCAGGCTGGGCAACTTAGTGACACTCTCTCTCAAACAAAATAACACACACACACACACACACACACACACACACACACACACTTGTGTGTGCACACAAGTGTGTGCGCATGCGTGCGCGTGTGCATGTGTGTGTGCTGAAGGGCTGAGAATGTATCCTAGTATGAAGGTTCAATCTCTGGTACTGCTAAAAAACTCCCAAGAACAAAAAACAAAGCTAGAATGGCTAGGGCTGGCCAGATAGCTCAGTGGACTAAAGCGCCTGCTTAGGCAGGTGCAGGAACTGGGGTTCAATTTACAACACGCTGTGCCAGCCCTGCTCCTAGGGCACGCTGAAATGGCAAATGAGACTGGGTGTGGGGGTGTACACCTATAATCCCAGCATTTGGGAGGCTGAAAATAGGAAGATCACTACAAGTCCGATCTGTGTAGTGACACCCTGTACTAAATACATTTAAAAAAAAAAAAAAAAGCTAGACTGGCTATTAGAAAGAGGTCATACGGGCTGATGGAGTCTAGAATCAGGGCAAAAAGGATGTAGCATTGGATATGGAAATATTAACAGTGGATAGGAATTTTGGTTTTCCCACTTGATATACCAGACTTGAAGGAAGTCACTCAACCTTTAAATATCTCAGAACAGAGCTTCTATTACTATTTTCAGATTTTTTGGCATAGTACTGGGGATTGAACCCAGGGCCTTATGCTCAATCATTGAGGTACATCCTGAGTCCCATTTAAAACTTTTTAATTAATTAATTAGGTACAGGGTCTTGCCACACAGCTTGGACTTGTAATAATCCTTCTGTCTCAGCCTCCTCAGCACTGGGATTACAGGTGTGTGTCACCATGCCTGGTTCTGAGCTGGGATAACATGTGGTATTAGGGATCGAGCCTAGGTCCTTGTGCTCACCAGGCAGGTGCTTAGACTGCTGCGCTACCTCCTCCTTCAACTCCTTCAACTTTATTTTGAGAGAGGGTCTTGCTCAGATTGGCCTCAAATTTGTGATCCTTCTGCTGCAGCCTACTGAGTAGCTGGAATAACAGGCTTGCCTACCTGCTTTCAGATTGCTAATTATTTTTTAAACTGAGTTATTGTACAAATACTACAAAATTCATCCTTTTTTTTTAAATTTTTATTTATTTATTTGTTTATTTATTTTATGGCTGGCTCAGCCTGCCCTGGTGGTAGGGCTGGCGCAGCATGTGGTGCCAGGGATTGAACCGCAGTCCCTGCAGTTGCCTGAGCTTTCCTAAGCAGGCGCTTTAGACCACTGAACCATCTCACTGGCCCCAAAATTCATCCTTTCAAAGAGTGAATTTGGGATATTTGTCAGGTTGCGTGACTATAGTTAATTCTAGAATATTTTTATCACTCTTGGAAGAAATTCCAAAATTTTTTAGCAGTCACTCTGCACTCCTTTAGAGTCCTGGGTAATTGCTAATCTAATTTCTATCTCTTATGTATTTGTCATCTAATTTTGATGTTCTGTATAAATGGAATTATGCAATATGTGAGGGGCTGAGAATGCATCTTGGTGGTAGAGAACTTGCCTAGAATGCCCCGTGTTCTGGGTTCAATTCTCAGTACTATAAGCAAAACAAAACAATACAACTTAGGCTCTATATTAGATCTAGAATTGCTAAGTCGTATGGTAATGCTGTTTTTTTTATATTTTTTCATTTTTTTGTATTTAGTACAGGCTCTATAGGGTCTCACTACACAGATGGGATTTGTAGTGGTCCACCTACTTTCAGCCTCCCAAATGCTGGTATTATAGGCATGTGCCACCATGCCCAGTCTCAATCCCAGCCTCAGTGTGTCCTGGGGAAGGGGCCAGCACAGCATGCCAGGGATCAAACTTTGGTCCCTGTGTCTGCCTAAGTGGGCGCTTTAATCTGCTGAGCTATCTGGCTGGCCCTAGGCGTTTTAAGAATTGACAAAAGGTTTCTACAGTAGTTGCACTCTTTTATGTTGGCAATGTAGGAAAGTTATTATTTTTCTTTTCTTTTTTTAATGTATTTAGTACAGAGTCTACAGGATCTCATTACACAGATCAGACTCATAATGATCCTCCTGTTTTCAGCTTCCCAAGTCCTGGGATTACAGGTGTGTGCCACCATGCCTAGTCTCAGGGCGACAGCATGCCGGGGACTGAACCCTCTGCACCTGCATCTACCTAAGCAGGCACTTTAATCCACTGGGCTATCTGGAGAGTTGTAATTTCTCTACATCTTTGCAAATACTTGTAATTGTCCAACGTTTTAATTTTTTTGTCCATCATTTTAAAACTAATTATAGCCTCAAACTATTTAATTATACTCAAATTATACTATAATTTGAGTATAATCATACTCCATACTAGTGGAGTATGATTTTTTTCCCCCGTTCTAGAAGTTGAACCTAGCACCTAAGCACTGAGCTACATTCTCAGGTATTTTTTCATTTATTTAGTTTGAGATAAGGTCTCACTAAGCACTAAGTGCTCAGGTTGGGTCTGAACTTGTGATCCTTTTGCCTTAGCCTTCCAGAGTGCCGAGATTACAGTCATGAACCACCATGCCTGCCTAAGATTGCCATTTTAATGAAGCCCATGAAGGAATCATCTTCAGATTCTGGTTCAGGCACTTTGTGGTACAATGTGGACAAGGGCATTTTCTTCTCTGCTGAGTTTTACTAAGAGATACAGCCCATATCCAAAGTAGGCCTGTCCTAGCTGAAATAAGAGTAAGGGAGGAAGCACAGCTACGGAGGGGTTAGAAGGGTTATGGAGGTGACGGGCTTTTCACGTTGATCTACCCACCTTTCGTCTTGCACTTTCCGTCTCTTCTTCCTGCCCCCACTGTTCTCTGAACTTTGCTCCTCTGCTCTGGGCTCTGTGTTGGAAATGCTCATTAAAGCTGGCTCATTAACAAAGACCTTTGCCTAGACATTATTTCTCTTTACTATTTTTCTATCTTCTTTACCTGCTTTTGATTCTCAAATTTAAACCTAGCCATCCTTTTATATTTTTTCTTCAAATACTTATCATAGTTGCAGTTTTTATGTATGTATGTATGTATGTATGTATGCATGCATGCATGTATGTATTTATAGCCGGCTCAGCCTGCCCCAAGGGTGGGGTGACGCAGAATGTGGTGCCGGGATTGAACCGTAGTCCTTGCAGTTGCCTAAGCTTGCCTAAGCAGGTGCTTTAGACAGCTGAGCTATCTCGCTACCTCCATTTTTTTTTTTTTTTATGGCCAGCTCAGTCTACCCTAGGGGTGGGGCTGGTGTAGCATATGGTGCCAGGGATTGGACCACAGGCGCTGCGGTTGCCTAATCTTGC
The DNA here is from genome assembly GCA_004027915.1 of Capromys pilorides. Lineage (NCBI taxonomy): Eukaryota > Metazoa > Chordata > Mammalia > Rodentia > Capromyidae > Capromys > Capromys pilorides. The sequence continues at coordinate 10,502 of PVKN010008838.1, read as the reverse complement.
CTAAGCATGTGCGTTAGATCACTGAGCCATCTCGCTGGGCCCCATAGTTGCAGATTTAAGTTAGGTGACATGAACATGTATCTCTTCATTAGGATGGGCACATTGCTACTTACTCACTGTGGCACCCCTGGCACCACACCAAGCCTGGCACATTAAGAGATGCTCAAGAAATATCTGTCAGGACTGGTGAGATGGCTTAGTGGTCTAAAGTGCACACGTCAGGAAGCCTAGGCCACCGCAGGGACTGCGGCTCAATCCCAGGCCCCACATGCTGCACTACCCCCCAACCCCCAGGGAAGGCTGAGCTGGCCATAACACAAACAAATATGTAATGTGGTTTAAGAAAATAAAATAAACTTAAAAAAAAAATATCTGTCAAATGCATGATAACAAAACCAACAGCCAGTTTTGCTAGTTATTTAGAATTTATGGGGCTGGGGACATAGCTCAGCAGCATAGTTCCTGCCTGGCAAGTGCAAGGTGCTGAGTTGTATACCTAGTACTAAAAAAAAAGAATTTAAGAAATGCCTAATAATACAATTAATGTATTTCAGAGTGCTTTCATGTCTCCAATGCCCAGCCTATAGTAGATACCCTGCCCCAAAATAGGGCCTTACCTGTATTCTCTGGCTCACTGGGACCTTGGTCTGTGTGGTTGTTCTTTGGACTTGCCAAATTGGCTGAAGGTACCCTGCGGGCAGCAGAAAGCACCATGCGGGCTGAACGCCCCAGGGCGCCTGGTTGAAGCTGCTTCAGGAAGTCCTTGAGCTCCGACAGCTCCTTAGTGTTCCTACAGAGAAGCACAGCACTCTGTGTCACTGGGAATACAAACCCTATTCTGTTCTCCATCAACAACAATGAACTAAGAAAGTCAAGTTTCACATATGGATAGGGCTGTAGACCCAGAGCAGTGGTGGTGAGCCCTTTAGAGACTGCATGCCAAACTGTAGCCGCAAACCCACTTATTTGTAGCAAAGTGCCAACACTGCAATTGAATCTAAATACTGAGGTTTCATTCTTTGTTTTTCTTTTCAGATAGGGTCTTTCTATGTAGTTCAGGCTGGCTTTGAACTCAGTATATGTAGCCCAGTCTGGCCTCAAGTTTGTGGCAATTCACCTCCCCAGTGCTGCGATTACTGGTGTGTGCCACCATGCCTTGCCAATATCAAGATTTTAATTTAGAAAACAAGCTCTATATTAATATCTTTTATCTTAAAACAAATAAACAAAAGTGCCATAGGTTCTCCATCACTAGCCCTGAGTATGTGATTAAGAGGGAACCCAGTGAGGCTTGTGTGCCGGTGAACAACATGACAGTTTCTCTCTTCTGGGAGAAAGATCCAGGGTATCGACTCTTTGCAGCTACGTACGTTGGGGGATCTGGGAAGAATGTCCTCCGGATAGAAGGATTAGCCAGCCAGGGGCTAGGATCAGACTCCTGAGCATCAGAAGAGCCCTGAGAAGAAAATGGAGAAATATGGAATAAGATTCACCAGCAGGGGACACTGCTACCTAGGAGCTCAGCTTAGTTAACCTGTGAATGTGGTGTGACGTGGGTGGCATATCTGGTGGTGTATCAGACTCTTGAGTTCTAAGAGCTGAGATTCTGTGATTTTGCATACTTAGTTTCCCAACGCAAAGGGTTTGGGCATGAAGAACACAATGTACACTATTCAGGGCTGGCGAAACAGCTCAGCGGTCTGAAGTGCCTGCTTAGGCAAGCTTAGGCAACTGCAGGGACCACAGTTCTATCCCCAGCACCACATGCTGCACCAGCCCCACCCCCAGGGCAGGCTGAGCTGGCCATAAAAAAAAAAAAAAAAAATACACTACTCAAAAGAAACAGGGCTATGGAGACTGATGTCATTTGCAAACTTTGAAAAATCTATGTGTTATATGTTTTAAATTTGCACATGTGTAAAACTGATGCACTGAGGTACAAAAGTCAATGTATTTATCTTTGTTTATACATCTTTGTGAGAAACAAAGTTTTTTGTACATATACAAATAGCTCTACCTTTAACAATTTTGAGGCATTTTATTATTTTACTCTAAATATAACTTAATAATAGTGTTCAATTTCCAGGGTATTTATTTTGTTAACAAGTGGATGTGTGCAACTAAAAACCTATCAATTTTAGCCACTGCTTCTACAAAGAGATGTGTAGGCATGTATGAATGTATGCATACATACACAGACCCCACATGATCATCTCTACATAGGCTTTACATGGCATGCTACTTCTTAATTTTTTGTCAAAATTTAGTTTGTCACACTTTTAATTTTTCTAAGTTTACCTCAGGACTTTTTTCTTTAGTATTTAGCCCTGACTTTCTTCTACTACAAATTTTTTTAACTTCCTTGGTACTAGAGCTTAAACCGACAGCCTTCACACTGAGCCGAATCCCAAGCCCTTTTTCACTTTTTGAGAGACAGTCTCACTGAGACACTAAGTTGCCTAGGCCTAGCTTGAACTTGTGATCCTCCTGTCTTGTCTCCCAGAGTGTAGAGTAGAGGTGTATGCTACCACCCCTGGATATTACAGACTCTTTTATTTTTTAAAATTTTTCTATTTGTCTTAGTTACTCTTCTCTCGTTGCTGGGACAAATACTGGGCACTCAAAATGAGGGAAGGAAAGGTTTATTTAGCTCACAGTTACTGAAGGTTTTAGTCCATATTCAGCTAGTTCCAAGGCAGAGAGGCACATGGCAGAGGGCAACCTTTCATGGTGGCAGCTAAGAACAAGAGTGCTGGGAGAGAGCTAGCAGCAGCTCAAGCAGCTAACTTCTCTTCCTACCTTACATTGAAATGCAAATCACCTCCTCCAGGGGAGGTGCAGCACCCACACCCACAATAATCAATTCCAAATTCCAGAAGCTGCCCCATGACTGCATGAGGCTTTAGGGGGACACCTATACACAAAACATAACACTAATCATTGTTGGTACAAAAAAATTTCTTCTCATTGAACTAAGAGAAAGGAGTTGTATACATAGTCCAGTATTCCATAATCGCAATGGATTATTGGCAGAACTGACAATGTCAGAAGCTGTTGATTTAAGCCTTTTACAGCTCAGCATGCTAATCTAGCTTTATATTTTATGCCTCATGGTTAAACTTTTCTGCTTGGTGGTTAAGGGCAAGTTAAAGCAAGCCCTGTATAACAAAACACGTAACTTTTGAATCTCCCAAGGTCAGTCAAATCCTCTCAGGATTTACTTTGAAACCATGAATAGACTCTTTTAAAAGTAAGTATATCCATCTTGCAAAGTATGACTTTAGCCTCATTCTGAAGACTTGACAAGCAGTGTTATCATTTTTACTCACTGTTCAATGTTTTCTAATTGTCATTATAATAACTTATTGGACCTAGCATTACTCTACCACTGAGGTATAGCCCCAGCCTCGAGCATGAATTTTAAAATGAGTGCTACTATAAAGTGTAAGGAGAAGGAGGTGTAGAGACAGTTACTTAACCTTATTGTTAGATATTAATCATTGCAAACTGAGCTTCTGCCTCAGTGTAGTGGTGCACATCCATAATCCCAGCACTCAGGAGGCTGAGGCAGGAGGACTGCTACAAGTTTGAGGCTAGCTTGGGCTATAAAGTGAGTTTCAGACAGTATGAACTGTGTAGTGAAAGCCTGTCTCCAAAAGAAAAAGAGAGCTGGGGAGACAGCAAAGTAGAATAAGTGCTTGCCTGGCAAGCATGAGGGCCTGAGTTCAATCCCTGGTTCCACAAAAAAAAAAAAAAAAAAAAAAAAAAAAAAAAAAAAGACAAAAGAAAAAGAGAAGGAAGGAAGGAAAAAAAAGAAAGAGAGAAACTGAGCTTCTGATGCCAAGCTGGAGACAAGTGGCTTGGGTTCAATTCTACTTCAAGGGGCTGGCGAGATAGCTCAGTGGTCTAAAGCGCCTGCTTAGGCAAATTTAGGCAGTTGCAAGGATGGCCGGCAGCTCAATCCCGAGCACCATATGCTGCACCAGCCCCACCCGCAGGGCAGGCTGAGCCGGCCATAACATATAAAAAAAAAATTCTACTTCAAGGTTAACTTAGTCATGTGATCTGGGACACCTTATTAGATTTTTTTTCTGTGCTTGTTTCCTTACTTTATTTTGATAATAGTGTTCAGTTTAGAAAATTATTAATCATTAGTCATAACACAGTAACCCTGTTTCATGAGGTTAAAAGCCATTGTTTTCTTGTCATTTAATATACCAGTAAGAATGATACATCAGGAAAAAAGCCTATAATGTTTCAGACAATCTTAACTTATAAATCAAGTGTCATCATCAATGGTTTCTGTGTAACTCTTGTCTCTTGCTGGAATGTTTCAAGACTCTGGTACTATGGTTTTGTGTGGCACCTGAGTACAGGTGTTTAATTTTTTTTTTTTGGGGGGGGGGCGTGCTAGCTGAGTCTGCCCTGAGGGTGGGGCTGGCATGTGGTACCAGGGATCTAACTGCAGTCCCTGCATGTTGCCTAAGCAAGTGTGTTAGACCACTGAGCTATTTTTTTTTTTAACTTTATTTATTTATGGCCAGCTCAGCCTGCCCTGGGGGTGGGGCTAGCGCAGCATGTGGTGCGGGGTTGCCTAAGCTTGCCTACATAGGCACTTTTATCTCCCCACCCCTTTTTTTCTTTTTTTTCAGCAGGTACTTATTTTTGTCTTTCTGAGACAGGGTCTCACTATGTAGTTCAGGCTGGCCTTGAGCTCACTTTTGTAGCCTAGGCTGGTCTCGAACTTGCAGTGATCCTCCTGCCTCAGCCTCCCAAGTGTTGGAATTACGGGTGTGCACCACCATGCCCGGCTCAAGCAGGCACTTTAGGGGCTGAACTATCTCACCGGCCCGCTGAGCTATCTTGCTGGATCTCTGAGTTCAGGTTTTATGGCTGTTGCTAACAGAGTCTTCTGACATGGCTCTTGAATGTCTAACTCTCTTCCTCCTCAACTCATCACCTTCCAGAAGGCACTGATTCAAATGGCCAAAATGGGAAAGGCTGGGAGTGTCTTGTAACCTCACAGTGTTCTCATTTGGATGGAAAAATTTTATATGACTCTATGTATAACTCACCCTCAAGTCTTTTCTGTAATGAACATTTATACTAAAAGCTGGTTTTGTTGCAGGCTGTCTTCTAGGAGTTTCAATGGTTGTCTCATCATGCTCCAGGGGTGAAGCCAGCTCGGCAAGCTGGGAATCAAATGCCAGCCGCTGAGCTCTGCCTAACCAGACGCTTTAGTCTGCTATTTGGCCTGACCTCCCATAACTTTGAATAGATAAAAATTTTCCTATCTGGAAGTGGTTAGCATCACTAAGCATTTTTTTAATCTCTATGATTCTATAACTCCAGCTTTGTATGGTTGATTTCACATTCTTATGTGTGTGTGAGAGAATTATGGTGGAAGGGAGTGACTTGGAAAGATAAATAGAGATATCAGTCAGAAGAAAGTAGCAGAAAAGGAGTAAGAAGAAAACAGGAAACTGGTTGAGAAAAGTATAAGGACACTGATATAACCACCAGGTCAGACATCCACCAATTGGGGTGGGGAGATAGCTCAGAGGCAGAAGTGCCTGCCTGGCAAGTGCAAGGTCCTGAGTTTGAGCCCTGGTACCAAAAACAAGAAACGCACCAGTCAAGGTTGGGCATGATGGCGCATGCCTATAATCCCAGCACTTGGAGACTGAGACTGGAAGATTGTTATGAGCTTGAGACCAGCCTGGGCTGTAGTGTGAGCCCAAGAATTCAGAAAATAAAGTAGGAGTATGAGGTGAAAACACAGATGGCTTCACAGCTTTGTTTAACTGTCTTCTAGGACCGCTCATTTGCATCTTCTCTGAGAATGGAAAGAAGACCTCATTTCTACCTGTAAAAAAGGGCACCAAGCTCGCTAGTGCTTGTATGAGTGTGTGCATGCCTGTGTAGCCCTCAGCAAGTACTAACTTTCTAACCAGAAACCTGAAAAGTGAAGGCAAACACTAATCCCTTATTGCCCATAGTATATACCTGGCTCTGCCCAGAGCTTACAGGGGCTGAAGGACCCATCACAGGGTCATCTAAGGCATCCAGAGAGGAACACACCCGAAGAAAGGCCAGGCCAAAAGGCTGATGCTGTGTGAAGGGCTGGGAGCAGGACAGGCGCAGTCGATCCCATGACTCTCTGGAGGCTGGAGCCAGGAAATCATCTTGAAGGAAAAAGAAAACGAAAGTCAGGGCTGGGGAAACAGCTCGGTGGTCTAAGGACCCAAGTTTGATCCCAGGTACCACACGCCATGCCTGCCCCAGAACCTAAGGTGCACACAGTAATCTCGAGGCTGGGGAGGCTGAGATAGGAGGATCACTATGAGTCTGAACTGTGTAACAAAACCTTGCAAAAAAAAAAAAAAAAAAAAGAAACGGAAAGGAAAAGGGAATGGTTAACAGAGGGAGAAAGAAAGAGAAGGTGAAGACTGAGGAAAGGAAAGTAATGGTAGAAGTGAAGCAGAGTGAACTCAACAAGAGGAAGAATGGGGTCATTAGTAAACATTCCTCTCAGGCTCAAGGATTGGTCATGCCAAGCAGGCCAGTCAAGGCCCTCATAGACACAGTTCTGTTGCCTAGTGACTATCACTCTTCCATTGTAGTTCTGTACTGTTCCAAGCTTGAGGTCATCCTACCTCTCCAAGGACCTCATTAGTATCTCACTTTATCAGGAGGTACCCGCATTGCTGAGGTCTAGGGAGACCACTTGCCCAGTGGATTAGCTAAGATATTGTCCCTTCCTGGACCACAAGACCTCAACCTGACTCACACTACCATGTGCCCTACAACTGTGGTGGCAGGAACCTGTAGCACTGTGTTACTTTAAGACAAAAGATATTAAGGTAGTTTGTTTTTTTTCTAAACTAAAACCACACTATGCATGTTTATTTGTAGTATTAGGTGGGTTTTGGGTTATAGTTTGGCACTGGGTCTCTAAAAGTTTTGCAATCACTGTTTTACATACTTGGTCACCCACAGTGGCAAACACCAACATCACAATCTTCACGTCACCAGCTTATCACATTCTCATCAGCATCTAATCCTCTCTACCTCACAGGCCCCTCCAATATCATTCATCCCTCGCAACATTACAAACGCCTCCCACTGAAACAGACACAGTCTTCATTAGACTGTAAGTCTCCAAAGGCCAGGAACCAGCTCTTAGGATTCTTCTGCAGTGCTCAGTAAACAGAGATTAGTACGAACAACTCATGAAATATTACATCCTATTAAGGATAACCATCATATACCCTTCATCACTTATATAAGCAGTTCTCCTACATCTATACACACATTTATATGAACAAAAAACACAGTCATCAGTAAGTAGGTGCTCTGTACCATGTTCCATCAAGTCACAAGTTATGAGTAAATATAAATCAGCTTATAAATATCTCAAGTCATTACACATTCTTATTACACAGAACTCACAGATTACTAACTACCCTATTTCCTCAACAGGTACAACTATGCCTTTGTATCATAGGCAGCTAAGTTAGGTACAAATATTATGGCAGTTAGATAGGGCTAGGCTCTTTTTTTTTTTTTTGTATTTTAGTAAGGGTCTACCGGGTCTCACCATATAGACTGGACTCATAGAGATCTGCCTGTGTTCAACCTCCAAGGAGCTGGGATTACAGGCATAAGCGCCACCATGCCCAGTCTCAGTTGCAGTTTCAGTGTGCCCCAGGGGTGTGGCCAGCACGGCATGCTGGGGATGAGGGCCAAGCCCTTGAGGGAGCCAGTGCAGAAGATGAGAACATCTCACAACTGTGACTGGAGGCACATCTGTTAAAGGGCAGGCCTTAAGATAAAAATGAATGACCAGGCCAGCATGCCTTCCCATGGGATAAGCAGTAACTTGAGATTATACCATAACTGGTATCACCTTGTCCAGTAAAATTTAGCCAGATAGCAGTCACCTAGGTGGGTGACCAGAGCATCTGGGCCCATCCTGTCCCCAAAATGTCTTTGTTCTTTCCAAGTACTCTTGCTATGTAGCCTGCATCTCTACTATATCAGTATTAGCTAAGCAGCTATCCTTATAATCATATTGGCTGATTATACTTTGGCCCCAGTTGTACTCACCTTGTGATTCTGCACTGTATAACGTTCTCCGGCAACCCAATTTCAGGACTTTTCCTGTCTCTCAGGAACTATCTCTCAATAAATTATTCCTACTCTTAACCTCTGTTGTTCCTTGAATTTTATTATTCAATTTCAGGGGACATGAATTCAGCGTACCTGACATCTAGCAGGTTGGGAGCTATATTTCTCCTATATCACTTGTCCAGGCATGTTCCTACAACCCACACCCAATGGCAATTATAGCCCTTTCTAGTACATCTTTCTTTCTCAGAAACATCCCTGGTTTCTCCTTTTGCCCTCTTTACCATCTTTAAACATTCGGACCCCTGAGCGGTTCTTCCCTTGCTTTGAATCAGTGAGGGACATGAGCATGGTGGCGGGGAGCAGGGTGACGAACGGTCTGTCCAGAGACCAGGAGGAACGGCCCACGTCAATTTGCAGGAAAGCACAGCCACAATTACCTGGGAACAAAAGGTTGAGAGAAGGATAAGGATGATGGGATGGTTAAAGCTGAGGGAAGTAAAAAGGGGATGAGAAGAGGATGGCTCTGCACTCCAGAATTAAATGGAAGCCAGAAAGGTCTCGAGATATGTGGAGTTGCCCAGAGAACTAGGAACAGATGGGAGCCCACTATGAAAATGCCTGAAACCTGCCCTAACTGAAGACTCACTGTCCTCGCAGAGCTCAGGCCCTGAAGGTAGTGCTTTCTTACTAAGGACTCCAACATCTTTCTGTTCTGAGAAAGCTGAATCTAGTGGTCTTGCAAAAGTTAACTAGTCCAAGGGCTGGTGAGCAGCTCAGCGGTCTAAAGCACCTGCTTAGGCAAGCTTAGGCAACTGCAGGAACTTCGTTCAATCCCCGGCACCAAATGCTGTGCCAGCTCCACCCCCAGGGCAGGCTGAGTGGGCCATAAATAAATAAAATTTTTTAAAAAAATTAACTAGTCAGAGATTTGAAGATTTGAATTAATTTTTTCTCTTTCTTTCCTTCTATCCATCCTTTCTTCCCTTCTTGTCCCTTTCCTTCCTTTTTTTTTTTTTTTTGTATTTTTAGAGAAAGGTCTACAGGGTGTTCAGGGTCTCACTACTAGATTGGACTCAGAGTGATTCACCTATTTATAGTCTCCCAAGAGCTGGGATTACAGGCATGTGCCATCACACCCAGTCTCAATTGCTGTCTCAGTGTGGCCCTGGGGCATGGCCAGCACAGCATGCCAGGGGATCAAACCTGGCATGCCAGGGGATCAAACTCATGGCCCCTAGCCCCTGGTCTCTGCTTGCAGGCACTTTAATCTGCTGAGCTATTTGGCCCTCTTCTTTTAATCCTAACCCTATGTATTACAGAGAATTGCAAAGTCGACCTTCTCAATCCATAAACCACATACTTCATTGTTTCAACATCTCTTAACATTAATATTTGAGAAGGTTAGAAGATTCTATTTGTTGGCATTTATAGTTATGCCAGTGTTCTAAGGCTTCACTCAGACCACATAGATCAAAGCAAAGCAGGAAAACACTGCATAATGCAAGGAGTAACATTCATCGTAGAGTTCTCCAAACCCAAGCTGCCCCACGGAAAGTCCACATTTCTCCCTCACGCCCACGCAGGGCTTGCCAGAATGGACTGAGACCTCTGAGCAAAGTGAGTAGAAGGGAACATCAGTCCTGGGTCTTTCATTAGAGGCCCCAGAGAGCTCACTCACCTATGTCAATGTAGCTAATGCGCACTGCCCTCTCCAGTTGGAGCTCCACTTTTAATTGTCCGCTCTTGTCCTGAGGGCAGCTGAGCCAAGGTCCCCTTTGACTCTCCGGGGTCAGCAAGTTCTCCACAGGATACTTGGGATCCTAAGTCAGAGAAAGAGAAAAAAAAATCAGGAAATTTAGAGCCCAGGCAAAAAAACTTCCATGAATAAAGGATCCCTACTATCCCAAACTCTTACGGCAACCTAGGATGACTGAATGACACTGATAGGAATCAGGTGCCAAGTGGTTATTTTTTATTAATGTATTTAGTACAGGATCTACAGGGTGTCATTACACTGATCAGACTCATTGTGATTCTCCTGTTTTCAGCCTCGCAAGCTCTGAGATTACAGGTGTGCCCACCATACCCAGTCTTGTCTTAACATGCCTCCAGGGACAGGACCAGCATTGCATGTAGAGCTTGGGATAGAACCCTGGTACCTGTGTTTTGCCTAAGCAGGTACTTTAGTCCACTGTGCTATCTGGCCAGCTCTCTAAGTGGTTATTATAAAAGGCATTTATCCTCACCTCACTTGCCAGACTACCTCATGTAATCCTCCTGATGACTCTTGGATGGTTACCATGATTATTTCTGTTAACAGATCAGTAACTAAAGCTTAGGAAAGTTATGAAATGTACCTTGAGCCAGAC
>PVKN010008837.1:0-24567 GCA_004027915.1 Capromys pilorides | reverse complement strand
AAGGAAACATTTTGACTACGTATGTAAAGTATATTCTAGCCTGTCAATTCTATTTTACCTTTCTTCAATACAATTTGTGAAAACGTAGAGGTTTTATAACCACTCATGCACCCTGGCTAAAAAACCCCACCTCTTTATTGTCATTTGTATGCAAGTGACTTAACCTCTACAGAGTTTCAATTTCTCCCAGGATTTGTATTGTTCTTTTGTTCTTTCATGGAGTACTGCGGATTGAACACAAGGCCCTCACATGTGTCAGGCAAGCAGTCTACCACTGAGCTACATCCTCAGCCCTTTTGATCTTATTTCCAGACAGGTGCTTCATAGCTGGCCCAGGCTGGCCTTGAACCTGCAGTCCTTCAGCCCTAACCTATCGTGGCTGGGGTTACAGGTGCTTATCATCATGCACGACTGACTTCCTCCTACATATGGGTATTTTCAGTGATGCACCTCAAGGCCTTGAGGCTGTTTGTACGGATTAGAGGAAATGACTGTGACATAATCTACGTCTGATAGATGCTCAGTAAATGTGAGTCCCCTTTTCTCAAAAAGGAAATCAAAAAAACTTTAAATATTTTTTCCTGGACCAGGAAGACAGCTTGGCCTTCTAAGCGCCTGTCTGGCAAGCACAAGGACCTAGGTTTGACCCCTTGTACTGCATGCCATGCTGGCCCTGGGACCCCTGGCGTGGTGGAGCATGCCTGTAATTCCAGTGCTTGGGAGGCTGTGACGGTAGCATCACTATGTGTCCCACCTGTGTAGTAAGACTCTGTACCAACTAAATAAATAAATCTTTACAACACAGTTTTTCCTGATTACAAATTTGAGAACTAGCTTGGATACTAAAATTAGAGTTGAAATATTTAGGAAGAAAAACTCTGATCTCTCGCTTGTTGCTACTGTCGACAAGGGTCACACAGTTTGATGATTGTCATCACTGTGTATTGCAGACATGTTAACTGAAAGAAGACCACGCGGTCAGATCTACTTTACCAAAGGCCACTTCAGAGACAGCTCCCACAAGCACAGCAACCTGGGCAGAGGGATTCCTCACAGGCTGCGAGCCCTACCTGCCAGACAAATCCCAAACACTGCCTTGCATATTTACCTGATCCGCTATGGACAGCTTCTTTCAGGATTTTGAGTTCGCTGTTAAACTCAGCAATGAGCGAGCTCTTACACAAAGGCCGCGGTATGAAGCGCCGCTCCAGCTGGTCAGCAATGTGCTGCCGGGCAGAAAGCTCTTCATGATTCTCTGCCGGTTGGGCCAAAAGCTAAAAGGAAGGTATTGCATTCTCAGGGTCTTAATTTCTCCATCTGTAAAATGGGCTAATTACCATTCCTACTTCTTTGTTTGTTGAGCAGAGTGGATAAGGTAGTGCACGTGAAATCCTTACCAGGGTCTTTCATGGAAGAAGGCTTACTAACTACCTTGCGAGGAGTCACTGCCTCAAAAGACAGGCATGAGAAGAACAAAAGAATCAATGAATATGAGGGTGTCAGAGGAAAACCCTGCTGCAGGTGTCCTACATTTGTCATGTTTATCTAAAACCCGATCTTGGTCATGCCCTTGATCACAAAGGAGGGCTTCAGATTATTCTACTGGCCGCAATTTTTTTTCTTTGGGGGAGGAGGCAATGGATAGGGAAAGAACTAAGTTTTGGGGACGCTAACAACCACGAAGTTACTTCGCCTGAGATTTTATTCTGTGGCTATCGTTTGGGGCTGCTCCAACATCAAGCACGGTAGTATCAGCTCCGGTTGGCTAGGCAACTCCCACCATCCCGCCTGCCACAACTGGAGCTTAACAAGAGGCAGCACGTCCGGCGGGTTTGTCGCTCCAGGAGCAGCACCCCCACACCTTGCACTGGATGAAAGGACGCAGGAGCACGAAGATGGGAATCCGGGTCCGCACAATGAAGTCCAGGAAGTCCCACAGGGCCAGGCCGCCCACCTTCCGAAGGGCCATCTCCTTCACCTGCAGGCTCAGCCAGTACCACTGGCTGCCCAGCTGCCTCTCGAAGCAGACGAGAATCACCTTCAGAGCTGCGGGGTAGGAAAGAGAAAAGGAAGCTGAGGCTCGCGCCGCGGGAAGCTTCCTAACTTTCTTTCCTTTTTTTTTTTTTTTTTCACTTTAATTTTGTTTTCATCATCAAAATTATAATGTGGGGCCGGCCAGATAGTTCAGCAGACTAACGCATCTGGGTAGGCAGAGCGCAGAGGCTGGGGTTCGATCCTCGGTGTGCCATGCCAACCCTGCCCCCCAGGGCATGCTGCGACTGTCATCCAGATGGTATGGTGGCGTGCTCCTGTAATACCAGCACTTGGGAGGCTGAAAACAAGAGGATCACTATGAGTCTGATCTACATAGCGTGACCCTGTACACCCTGTAGACCCAGTCCTAAATGCATCAAAAAATTGTAATGTGGTTTTCTATTTTATAAATATGTAGTTAATGTGGCCTCCATTCCTCATAAGGTCACTAATAACCAATAAAATCCCTTCTAATTTCTTAGTGAATGAATTTGCTCTGCATAACTATTACGTGGAATATATTTCTTTGGTGTAGTATTTATGGTACCTAAATTTAAAATTAAATATTTGAGGGCCGGGGAAATAGCTCAGCAGCACAAGCACCTGCCTGGCAAGTACAAGTCCCAAGTTCAATATCTGATACTGCAAAATAAACAAACAAATAAGGTTTATTGAAAGCAAGCATTAAAGTTAAAATATTTATCCAATCTTGTATACTGTCTTTTTTTTTTTTTTTTTTTGTCTTTTTGAGACTGCTATGCAGTTCAGGCTGGCCTTGAGCTCACTTTTGTAGCCCAGGTTGGTCTCAAACTCGCACTGATCCTCCTACCTCAGCCTCCCAAGTACTGGGACTACAGGTGTCAAATTTGACAATAAAATATGTAATATAACAACATCGTCAATTTGCTACTCTTGTTTTGAAAATCTGTACCATATGTGTTATTGTGTTACTCTGTTTCTGCCTTTGTTTTTGCTATATCTTTATGCTTTTGTCTTTATTTATACTCTATAAAGTTAAATTAAATTAAAAAAAAACTTTCTAAACTTCACATTTCCAAAAACTCAGCACATGCCCAGTGAGCGTTCCTGACACTCCAGTGCAAAATTTGTGTGCTGAAACATTTTCATTCTGAGTAGAACACAAATATCCTTCCTAGGTGCACTGACTTACTTCAGAAAGAATAGAGCAATATGGTCCATGAAATTGACAGAAAAATATTTTGTAAATATGATGTTTGACGAATATTTTACAGTCTAAAAGCTCTGTCACCATAGTTTTATGGCAATAGCATTATCACTCCTAGTCTCAGCTAAAATACAGATTTTTAAAAATGTTTTTAAGAGGGCTGACCAAATAGCTCAGTGGATTAATGCTATATATAATCAAACCCAAATATCCTTTAAGATCCAAGGGTCAGGGCTGGCGAGATGGCTCAGCAGTCTAAAGTGCCTGCTTAGGAGAGCTTAGGGAACCACAGGGACCAAGGTTCGATCCTCGGCACCACATGCTGCTCCAGCCCCACCCCCAGGGCAGGCTGAGGCGGCCATAAAAAAAAAAAAAAAAAAAAAAAAAAAAAAGATGCAAGTGTTGGCCAAATAGCTCAGCAGATTAAAGTGCCTGCAAGCAGGCACAGGGGCTGGGGGTTCGATGCTGCCAAGCAGGCCCCACTCCCGGGGCGTGCTGAGACGGCAATTGAGACTGGGCATGGTATGGCGCTCCCGTAATCCCAGCTCTTGGGAGACTGTAAACAGGCAGATCACACGAGTCTGATCTAGTAATGAGACCCTGAACACCCTGTAGACCCTTCCCTAAAAAATAAATAAAAATGAAAAATAAAATGTTTTAAGCATTAAAAAATGCCCACATTGTTAAAAATAAAAGCAAAACACACAGAAGTATGTAGGTAAGAGAGAAATTAAGTTCTCCCTTTTTCCTAATCTTTCTCTATCCCATGCTAACCCATTCCCCAGTGGTAACTAGCAAACTCCATGAGGTACCTCATTCCAGCCATGGGTGACTCCTCCTTTTGTGCACCACATCTATTAATACCTGTTGGGCTTGTTTCACAGTATATCCTAGACTCTGACAGCCCCTTCACAAAATTCATTCATTCATTCATTCATTCATTCATTCTGGAAGCAAACCTGCCAAATAGTGTGGCAGGATCAACCAGAGCAGTAGAAAGGTGTCAGAGATCCCAGTGAGAACCTCCTTGCCATAGCAGCACTCAGCAAGGGTCTGCCACAGGGCAGGTAAGAGACCTGGGCCTTCTTGGCCAGGTCTTAGGACCCTCCCATTTTGGCATCTGAAAATTCTGAATGGTGAATATGTTTTATTTCTTATGAGAACACAGATATCCCAAGGACCTTGCACTACAAATGCACAAAGAAATCCCACTTCCTCAGGCCACAAAAAGCTTCACCTCGCACCTCAGAGTTTCACTCTTCCCAGCAGTGGGTTTTCTCAAGTCCTCTTTCCAAACTGAACAAACAAGCCCGTGAGCACAGAGCAGGGCTACACTTTCCCTGACCGGCAAGCCGTTCCTGTCACTCTGTGCCAACCAGCAGCTGTTGGGCTTCTGCCCTTCGTTTCCTGCTTTCACTTTTGTCAGTCCAAGGACACGCAGTCTGTACGTGAGAAGGTGTTCAGAAAAAGTCTGGTGCCAGAAGTCTCCGATTTGACCTCCAGCTCAGTTCCTCACTAACCCCCTCTTTAGATGAGTTTCTGGGCCTCTGCCTCTTTCCTCCTGCAATAAGAAGAGTACTGCTAACTTAGTGCTCAGAAGTCCTGAGTCAGGGATAGTAATGTGAGGCACCGAAAATACCGGCACGCAGTAAATTCTCCAATACAAAAAATAAATTCAAAATAGAAGAGCAGGAGTCTTGCTAAGTAAGCGAAATGAAAACAAAACAAAAAACATTAAAAAGGGCAGAAAGTAAGCGGGGTGCGGTGTCCCCTGCTGCCATCCCAGCACTCTGGAGGCTGAGGCAGGATTTCCTTGAGTTTGAAGACAGCCTGTTCCATAGCGAGCTCAAGACCTTATCTCCAACCACCCCTCCCCAACGAGGATAGAGAGGAGACAGAAGTGGCTGTTCACACCCATGCTTTCCTGGTGAGCTCCTTTTCTCTGCCTCCTGTTCTCCTTTTCTCTCCCATGTGTACTCCCAGCCTTACGCAGGGTGCTGTAGCAGAGTGGAAGTTTGACCCAAGTCTACTTCATGCTGTGGCAACTGAACAGCCATGCGGGTGGGTTCCCTGTACGGGCATCTCTTTCTCCATTTCATTCTCCTCATTAGCCACATCATTTTCAGACACCAGGGACCTATTTTAAGTGGTGTTTCCATCCTTCTTGGCCTCCTCACTAAGATCTGCTTTGGTGAACTGAAAAACGCCAGCAGGACTTTCTCAACTTTCTCCTTTTGTGATTTCCTGCTGATGGTGTTTTTATTCGTGTTGAGTCAAGAATGAGCTTTTCCCCAGCCCCATTTATTCGAGGACAAAGAGTGGCTTACCCCTACTCTATGGGAGAGGATTGAATTAAAGGCAATAGTTTAACGGGAACCACAGAGCAGCATGTCTTACTGCACAGGACGAGGAATGCCCAGCTCCAAGGGCTGTATTCACATAGGTGACAGAGCAGCGAGCCCCGTGCATTATGCGACACACTATCCTTGCGTAGCAGGCTGAGTGCAGATCTTGCCATGGCTCCAGATTTCACCAATGATTTTGTACATGGCCAGCAATGAGGAATCCTTCCTACAGATGCCTTCCTTATCTTCCCCAGACAACTGATGAAAACAACCAAGTTCCAGATATGGAAGTATTGCTTTGACATATGACCCTGAAGGAAACTAGACTTGCAAGAACTAGATTAGAAGCTTTGTTGAGTACTTGGAGCTGAGATGGAAATCATCAAGTATATCTACATGTATTGTGTGCACCTGTGCATGTGCACGCTCGGCCACCCCCACACTGACACCTCTCTCTCTCTCTCTCTCTCTCTCTCTCACACACACACACACACACACACATATGAAGGGATTGGGAGAAAGCACCCACCCAAGTATGCAGCTTGGCTAGTGGACTCAGCCAGCCCTTCTTTGCGCAAGTCTTTCCCTGCATCCCCTGGGGTGGAGCAGTGGGCAGGGGAGCTCTCCAGCATGAAGTTCTTGCTCCTGGATGTGCTGATGATTCGCGGTGGCAGGAGCACATTAATGACCGTCTGCAGCAGCAGCTGCACCTCGGGCTGCTCCAGCCAAGGGCTATCTGAAGGTTGGAGTTCAGAAGAGGAAGGGGAAAGAGAAACGATCTTGAGGTAGACTTTCCATATCACAGAAAAGTGCAGCTCTTACCAATTCCAAATCAGGACACCCTTGAAATTCAGGTGTTTCCCACCAAATACAGCTTTCCCCACAGACATCCACAACATTCCTTAAATTCTTAGTCAGATCTATTGCTTACCATTCAATCTCCTTTTCACAAATACTCATAGTGTACTGACCTTACATTTGAGATACACTTTTCCTAAAAAAAAAAAAAAAACCTCCCCCTAAGAAAAAAGAGTAATAAAAAGACATCCAAAGTGAAAGACCATGGAAGGATTTCTGCTAAACACAGTGGCAATACTACAAAGTCCGTCCACCTGTCAATTCTCATCATATTGTACTTCAACTAATCCCATTATCATAATGGAATTGAAACAATTTACTCCTGTTTTTGTCGTAGTGAAATGATTTTAAATAGGCTGTATCTTCTAAGGAGAGCAGAGCAACTTGTCCCAAGGCAGCTAAACTGGAAAGAAAGAAAAACTCTTATTTTCTAAGGTAACCCTATTTAAATCATTTAGGTCAGCCTCAAGTGAAGGCTTTCATGGGAAAGTGAAAGATAAACAGCAGCCTGATATTAAAGAAAATACAACAACAGTGATAAGTTTCCTTTAGTTAAATTAATCAGACCTTTGCTTCCAGATCCTACTGTGAGCACAAATGGGATGAGCAGATTTAAAAGCATTCCCTCCCTTCGCTCTTGATTGGTGAATGGGGAGATCACATGGCTTAAAGGAAAATCTTCTTTTAAAGCCTGTACAGTAATAATAGAAAGAAAGATTAATTGACCATCACGCCCACTTCGTATGTTTGTCTTTACATAGCATGACGGAGATGGTGGTTCCCTGCTGACAGCTCCTGTGAACTATGTACAGCATACAGTAGGAGATCCGATCAAAACTGATACTTTACCATTTGCTTGACATAATTGAGAGCTATGTGCCTAAAAAGACAGTGACATCTTAAATACTGAATGAAAAGTCACAATACATATATGGTCAGGTATAAAGCAATCTTATTTCCCAATTAATTCATTCCATGTGTTGACCAATGAATATTTTAGAGACAAGTATTCTTGTTCCATTTGTAAGTTATTTAAGAGTCCTTGGACCCCTGCCTAAGGCCTTCTCGAAGCCAGGAAGCAATAAGCAATAAAGAAGAAACAAATGGTCTTTGAACAAGTTATTGAAATATATCACTTCAGAGATGTCATTGTTTCACGTCAGTGTAGTAACTATCATTCTTATATCTGTGCTCTGTCATCTACATGTTCTTTGGATGGTGACTGTCAAGCCTGATTTTTAGATAATGGGTAGATCAGTTATCCATTTGCATCAGTTGTGTACTTTTCATCAATCACAGAGTTTCCAAACATTTCATGCTTTTAAAATTGGGTAACAGAGACATAGTTAGAGGTATAGGAATCTGCACATCTTTGCCTTGAAAAATATTTTAATTTCAAGAAATAGAGTGGAAGAAATTTGCTTATCAAAAATCACCCTTGATATTCAACCCACAATCATTAAAGAAAATAAAGATATTCAAAGTCTGGTGATAACATGTGAAAGAATTTTATGTTGTAATTCTTTCTGAAAATAATTTAAAACCAGGCTTTGAATACTACTGCCTCTTTTAATTAACAATTGTGAGCTGATTATCTATAAACCATGATTTTGCGCACTTTAAATGACTTAAGGGATCAATCAGGTTGTGGCAGAACTAGATGACTCTGCTATTTTTGAGATCTCGAGAAGAATTACAGAAGCACAACTTAGGGCCATGCTCAGGGCTGAAGCTCCAAACCCATCAAAGTTTGGAGATGTTCCCATTTTCGTTTCACAGGTTTTGCCCAGCCTTTGCAGAAAGAAAGAGAACACCAGGATCTGGTGTCTCAACCAGCAACTCTCAAGGAGCGTGACAAACAGGTAAGGCAGTCACACCTGTATCTGCAATGCTACAAGCCGGACAACAGCTGTGCTGAAGGGCAGAGGTGGTGAGAGATAAGGGCTGAGATGAAGAAGGGGTAATCCATCAGCAACACTGGAAGGTCCTACCACTCCCATCACCTGAAATACAAACAGAGCACATGACCAGCCTTGACCATTGCAATTTCATGCAACCATAGTAAAGGAGTCTCAGTCAATGATAATAATGATAGTAATAATGTTAATAATAATTGAAGGTTGGGCATGGTACTTTCAGTTTTCTTTTTCTTTTTTTTTTTTTTTTTTTTTTTTTTTTTTTTTTTTTTTTTTTTATCTTGTTGCCTTCCTCTGAAAGGTAGTAATGTCTGGAGTCAGATCGAGTATTAGAGTGGCTTCACACAAGGTTTTGTAGAATGCTGTTTATAGATAGCTATGTAAAGAATGAGAGATGAACCAAAAAGCTATTCTCAGGAGATTGGACACTTACTGGTGGATTAAAAGGAGCACAGTTAACATTCTCTGATGGAGCAAATACTGACAATAGTGATGATGGCAAAAGCTCTATTTGCACTAGGCATTCCAGCTACGGATTTATTGCTCAACTAGTTAAGCAGCAGGTCCTAGTCAATGAAATGCTCTAATATGGTTTCCATACATTGTACAAAACCTTGTCAGGACCAGACTCCAGATATTACATAAATGATTAAAAATATTTTTTTCTTTACGTAGGACCCTCGACTGACCAACTCGTAGTGTCATTTTGCACTAAAAAATTTAAAGTAAAATCCTCTGTATTTTAAAGTTTCCCACCCCAGACTTCCTCTCCTTCTTGCCAATTGTGCAGTCTCCACCCCCCCACTCTCCAACTGGCAGCCCTCAACTCTCAGCGCAACTTGGAGAGGTGAAATGTCAGAGTAGTGCGTGGGAAGCAGCACAGCAAAAGCCCACCTGGTAGGGATGGGCCCCTGCAGCTCCCCACGCACCACCTTGAAATGCACCTCACTATTTTCAGAGTCACCTGAGCCATCTGTTTTCATGGGTAAGGGCACAAAGTGGTTGACCTGTAAATCTTCAAGTCAGAGAAATCAATAGCAGAGTTAAACGGTGCAAAGTTTCATAAGATCGCCATGTGGCTACTCACCAGATTGACACAGACATTGATCAGTGACCTAAGGTGAGGCAGGAAGGATATGATTGGCTGCCTCTGAAGTGTCAAACAAACCCCTTCAATCAAATTGCTGGCAGGCTCCCACTCAACCTGTCGCCTGGAATACAATTATAGCTGCCATTAGCTTGGCTCCCTTCTGCGGAGTGTGAAACAAGTGAACAAGACAATGACTCTGACACCATCTAAGACAGAACATGTGTCTGAGACAACAGCGTTCTTCACACGGGATGGAGTTTACCCATGTTGTTCCAAAAGTACAGAGCACCCTGGGAGGGGAAGAAGATACTGAAAACATAGCAGAGGCACTCCTGCCCCACCGACTAATGAGACAAAATCTATTGAAGAGAAAACAAAGATGATGAATGGGTTGCATTTTAAGTTCCCTGATTTCAGCTTTGAGAGACAAGGTTACTGTTTTAGGGGATTCATCATGAGGGTGGTTACTTCTAGCCCCAGTTGTACTGCTGAAGTCTACTTAGCAGATCCACTTGATTCTATCAGCTTTGACACCAGATTAGTTCTACTTGGGTTTATATGGCTTAGCTCCCGTCCAAAGGTCAGAGTGGAAGGAAATCACATGCTTATTTAAGCAGCATTCATTATTTGTCTCCCACAAAATCATATTCTGGGACACTTTTACAGTAGTATAAATGGTAAAACACATAACTCAATTGGGTGAACAAGGGGGTTTACCATAATAAAAATCAATCCAGTGTCTGTAATTCAGCACTGAAAGATTCATTTCTGTGGTTTCAAATAAGCCAGTTGGGGTTTGCTTGTATCACCATTACTTTCACATATTTTCTTGGAAATACTTCCTAAGCTTACATTTCCTACCAAAATAGAATTTTTGCAGTGACACAATGGAAATGTTAATCATTAATGACACATTGATATCTTTGATGTTAAAGTGCCCAGGAATCCACAGATCACCTTCAGTCAATATGTCTTACATTGGAACAAGGTCACCTAAAGTAGTTAAATCCAAACCAACTTCATGTACATTATCCTTTCCAAGAGAATTATCCACAGCTGACCAAGGCTGTGCATTGATCCAAAAGTCTATTTTCTAGAAGCGTAATGTTATTTGCAATGGGCCTAGTTACACGACAAATGGACCATTTAGGGAGAGAGGCGCAACATCTTTAGATGTCAAATTATTTTAAAAAGTATTTTGATGCACACTTATAAGACAGCTATAAACTATTGATCAGTCATTTGCCAACAGACACAAATACCTCACTGGGACCACTAAATATACAATGGTTTACAAACAGGCATTTCCGTGCCACTGAAACCTTAAAATAATGTCTAGACATTAATAATTACACAATAAAAGAAAATTTTAAAAGCTATCAACTATTAGTGTGAAATCATCCTTACCCCCCTTCAAACTCTTCTAATGGAAGCACAAATGTGAAAAAGAGCATAGGCTAATACTTAAGAGTATCCTGAAAGACTGAATACTAGGTGCTACAGATTCTTGGGAGGATTTGCTTTGATTTTTGCTTAATTTTAAAAGGACAGAAGCCTGCAGTGCCGGCCCTGCCCCCTGAGGCATGCTGAGACAGCAATTGAGACTGGGCATGGTGGCGCCCAACTGTAATCCCAGCTCTTGGGAGGCTGTAAACAGGTGGATCACTATGAGTCCGATCTAGTAGTGAAACCCTGAACACGCTGTAGACCCTTTCCTAAGATACAAAAAAATAAAAAGATAAAAAAATAAAGGGGTGGAATACTCAAACTAACCCAAGTGGAAGTTTCCAAGTTCATGATATCAGCGCTCATTAATTGAACTATCTGCTCACTGAGACTATGGTTTCCAAATTGAGCTCATGTCTTTAGGTATATTGGTTTGAGGTATCTCTTTATCTTATCAGAAGGGCGCCAGGGAATATTTCTTAGGTCACTAAACAGAGATCAAGTAGTAAGTGTGTTCATTTAGAATTACACTAAAGTAGGTGAACACTGGATATTTGTTACTGATGCTTTAAACTTTTTTAGTGATATTGGGCTGATTATTGTAAAACTTGTCATTTTTCTAAATTGGCACCTAAATATGTTAACTAATCATATTAAATATAGCACTTAGAATATGAAATTAATTTATCTTCTTGCTTTAGTTGGTTATTTTAAGCATACCCTGGCTTATTTCAAAGGGGATTGCAGGGTACTGACTGAATTTCATATGTACATCTGCAAGGAACAGTGATAGCTAGAAATGGATGTATTTTTAAGAGGAATATACTTTTGAAAATGTTATTTCCTCAAAATGGATTCTGCTATTTAGATATTCCAGTCTTAATTAACTTATCATATCAACGGCTAACTAGCAGGCCTCCTCACCTCAAGGTAGGCATCTTATGAATTTTGGTGAACATTCTATCCAGTCTCTTTAGAATGAGGATAAGGGCTGGCCTCACTGCCTCGGCTGTCCAGTCAGTAATGGGCAGCATCTCCATGATGTAGCGCCGAAGCCCGCGGCTCTCCATTGTTTGGGTATCATACGGGGCCAGCTTCAGAAGGGAGTGTGCAATCTCTGCCAACCTAAAATGATTGTTGTTAAAAGAATAAGCTTAGTATATCACAGTGAAAAATGTTTCCACACAGCATCATGCTAATCACCTCCTGCCAATATACCAAAGCTCTGAATGCAGGACCTCTTTCCCACATCTTTCCTCCCCGGGCTCTTCTAGCATATCAACAACAATCTCCAGCGGTTACTCTTTTTATCTTGTTAGCTGTCCCTAGTGATCCCTACACAGATGGATGAATGCATTAGGAGAATTACAGTGACAATGATGTGCTCCTCCTTTTCTCATACATGAAGTACAGCATTTTAATAAAGAGAAATGTTGGGCCAGGGATATAGCAATATAGCTCAGCAGCATAAGCACCTCTCTGGCAAATGCAAAGGCCTGAGTTTGATCTCTGGTACCAAAGGCGGGGGGGGGGGGGAGAGAGAGAGAGAGAGAGAGAGAGAGATGGACGGACGGACGGACGGACAGACAGACAGAGAAGTGTTCACTACTCCAGGAGAATAGGAGAGACAAGACAAATGCCCAAGAAGATCTGCATTGTAAGAGCTCTCCAAGCACTCTGCTGTAGGAATCACAGCGAAGCCACTGCTTCTCTGCCCCTGAATGCTTTATGAGTGCCTCACTGACTCACTTTGCAATGCAAGAATTTAAGACTGAACAAGGCAATTTTGTCCAGCAACATGGAGATGCTCTCATATTAGGTCTCTGAAACAAGAAGTGGAAAGAAATCCCTAAGTTTCTTTTAGTTTCTTCTAGTGGGCTCTGTTCTGGGGGCATAAATCCAGTCCATCTTCTTCATGGCTGCCTTTCACCACTGAGTACAAGTTACTGGCCTCCCTCATGCTGAACATTCACACTGTCCTGGAGCTGGGGAGTTTGGGTATTCTGAAGAAATGATTTTCAAGGGACACCAAGATAGCTCAGCAAATTAAAGCACCTGTGTAGGCAAGTGTAGGGACCATGATTCGATCCCCATGCCATAGCAGCCCCAACCCAAGATGAGCTGAGCTAGCCCCAGAGTCCAGTTGTAGTGGCGTAGACCTATAATCCTGGCATTGAGGAGGCTGAAAACAGGAGGATCACTGAGTCTGAGCTGCGTAATAAAACCATGTAACAATTGAACACATTAAAAAAAAAAAAAAAAAAGAAAGAAAAAAAGAAATCATTTTCAGTAGCCTATAAGTTCTTTTTAAAAGTCTATTTCTTGTAATGGGCCACACAGAAAATAATTCTTTCTTATTGTTTATGTGAGAGATAAATAATGTATCTATAGAGACTTATCTCTTTCCACTTATTTCAGTGATTGTATTCATGAATGATTAAATTGTGATTTTAAGCATTAGAAGAATACAGCTAAACTTGAGAACCATCTTACAGATTATTACCTGAATTTCTTTAATTTTTGTTTATATGACAAAGTGAATTTGCTATTTGGGAAAACATGGTAACTGCCACTACATTCTGCAAGTGCAGGAGAACAGATTATTTTAACACAACTTCTCAGCTTTTTGGCTTGATCCAAAGTTTTTGTTCAGATATTCCCCCATCTCTTTTATATCACTCCAATTTCTCTTTTTAAATCAGCTCTAACTAGGCAACCAGAAGGAAACACCATAGTGTCCTCTAAGCAGATGTGGACACTGGAGAAATGGCAAATGCCGCACCCTTATGTCTAGGGACCACTTGACCGCTTGAATATGCAAAATCAGAACAACAAAAAATAATTTTATTGGTGTATGTTTCAACATATAATTGTAATGTTTCTCTTTGATGGTATCCACTCTTATTTTTAAATACTATCCACAATCCCCAAATTTTAAATATTTAGTTTGGTACAGACACATACATTCACACACACACACACACACACATACACATTTGGACAGTTAATTTATATTAAAAATCCTTTAATTATAAATTTTGCTTGGTCCAGAGTCAAAGCATTTCATCTGTCACTACTCAGCACCGTAGAATATCTGGCCGCAGACCGTGCAGACCTGTCTTTATCAGAAATTCATTCCATGTCCTTGCCCTAATAGCGGGCATTTAGTCTGAACTTCCCCTGTGCACTAAAGCTTTTGCCCGCCTAGCAGTCCAGATGCTCCTAGGCGACCTTCCCACACTTCACTCTTCTCCTTACACCAGATTTCTATGGTGGAACATCCGGCCCTGGGACCCAGGCCTGTGTCCACGCTGGGGATGTTGTTGACGATGCACCATCATACTTTCTCTTTAACAAACACAACCAGGAGATAATTCTTATTCTTTGTTACTTTTAAAACATACTACTTCATCGGAATACAGTGTTTTAATTTTCATTTTACTGACACTAAAATTTTGTAGCTGACTTTTTATTCATTGCTTTGATAATTGAGAAGCTCAAAGTCAAAATTATGGATTATGAATATATAACCCCATATTTATTTCTTGTGATACTTCTGTCACAGAAGTAATTATTTTCCACATTGGTTTGATTTTATGATTTGAGGGTCCTTTCACTTTGTGCCTTATAATTGTCTAACTTACCTCAAACCTTTTATAAAGTGATAAATATGTAACAATACATGTAACCGTAGTACTTAGAATATGTTATTATCATTTTCTTTTATCTGCCTTTTGTACGGGACTGTGATAATTTTGAAGACAAGCATTTTATTTTATACCCACAATGTCTAGCATAGTCTTTGGGTCATTTTTACTAGCATTAGTATCTACCATATCCTAGATCCGAGCTGGGCAATGAGCTAAACCACTGGAAACTATAGCTCCTTTAACTTTCACTAAATATTGGCCTCTAGAGGGAGCTCTAGTCCTCTCTGACTGCTATTCCAAGAGGGCCCCCCCCCCCCCCCCCCCCAATCTTCTGAGCATAGAGTCACAGAGACACTTTTTGGTCCTTTTTCCCCCCTTATTTTCTTTTTTGGAACCAAGAATCGAACTCAGGGCCTTATTCTTGCCAGGCAGGTCCTTCACTGCTGAGCTACATCCCAGACCCAACAGAGACACTTTTTATAACACTTAGTATTTCTATCCACGTGTCTGCCTTTGCTCTGTCTCTGTTTTTCTCTCTGTCTCTCTGTCTCTCTGTCTCTGTCTCTGTGTCTCTGTCAGCTTTTAGGAATCTTTTCCCCTTTCTCTCACAAAGTGGCTGTTGGTAGCAGCTGCTTTTTGACACTGAAAATACGATGCTTCTATGTTCACAGAATCCCTCAGGTCAGCAAAACTTGATCATTGGGAAGAGGAGGAGAAGACCCTCAGCTGCTTTAGCAACAGGATTTGATGCTGCACGCTTTCCTTCCCTTTCTTGGGAACCTTCTGCCCAGGAGCTGACCTTCTCAGTATGAAATATGCCCTTCCCCAGGGATGCACAGTGGATACATGAGCAGAAGCGAAGCTCCTGGTGCCCACAGGCGTGCAATCAAAGTACGAAGCAGGCCTGCGGGAAAGCACCTGTGCTAGATAGATTTCTACCTCTCATTCGTCTCTCTCTGTATTTTTCAAAGGCAATCTTGAAAAAGTCAATCAGGAAATAGCTATGCTTTGCTACATAAAAATTTCTGAATGACTAGAATGTAACTGTACTCTTAATTTACAACAAATTCTCCAAGTAAAGGTTTTACTCCCTATGAAATTTTTCTTTCAAGGACTTTTTAAAATGACCTTTGCAATCTGCTACAAATCTGAATGATTAAAAATTTTTAAAAAACCTTTGTAAATGAGCAACAGTTACAGGGCATTCTATAAGGGGGGAAATACCAATGCACAGAGAGCCAATTTGAGGGCTTCTCTATGGAGGACTAGTGGTAGAAATTTGAAAATAATGACTTGATGCAGTCCAGGATTTTTACCAGGACATTTCTTTCAACAGGTGAAGGCTATATCATGTACTGTAATTATAGAAGGGATTTCACGCCCAAGCTAAAAATTATGGCTAAGAATTAAAACTACTTGGGCTAGGCAGATAGCTCAGTGGATTAAAGTGCCTGCTTGAGTAGACACAGGGACCATGGTTTGATGCCCAATGTCCATGCCAGCCTTGTCCCCTGGGCATACTGAGATGGCAACTGAGACTGGGTGTGGTGCTACAGACCTATAATCCCAGGACTTGGGATGCTGAAAACAGGAGGATCACTACGAGTTCCTTCTGTGTAGTGAGACCCTGTAGACCTTGTACCAAAAAAAAAGTAATAATAATAATAATAACAATAATTAAAACTACTAACTTCCAAGCAGGTCTTGTTTGTATGTCCTCAAACATTCTAGGCCAGAATAAGTCCTTAGCAGAAAGTAGTAATAGTGTATTTTTCATGTAAAATAACTAGAATTTTTGTAAAATAAAGTTGGAATCTGAGCAAATAATAGTATTTGGAAGAAGACTACATTAGTCTGAATTTAGATGATAGAAATTTTCATTTGTCCTTTCATTGAGGAGCAAACATATGGATATGATTTCCTGCCTTAAGAACATATCCTCTGTCCATCCTGAGGTCCTTTTAGATAGACTTAGTGAACACTCGCTAGCGGGTTCTGTATGAGATGTACTCAAGTCACAAGAAACAATCTCAAGTATCCTAATAGATATCCTGGAGATAAAAACTCCCACACCCCAGCCTAACACATATGCTCCAACCCATGCTCCAAGCTGTGCCCACACTCTGCCCAGGGAAAGTGTGGACAGTACCTCATGTGGGACTTCACGTCTAGCAGCTCCAGGGCGGTGACCCGTGGCTCCCCAGCCAGGTTTTGCAAGATCTTCAGCCGTGGCCCACAGTGCTTATAGAATTCTGTGCAGATATTTAAGAGGGATTCCCTTGGTCTTCTGAACTCTTCCCGAGCAATACGTTCATCCAGCTCCTCTCTGGGAAGTCCTTGCCCTTCCTCCAATAAGTGAAGATTTTCCCTGGGAAAACAGAAAAGATCAATGAAGATCTGAAAAGGTGGGCACATTTCTTTCTTTCTTTTTTTTTAATTTTATGTATTTGGTACAGGGTCTCACTATGCAGCTTGGACTCATGGTGATCCTTCTGTTTTTAGCCTCTCCAGCACTGGGATTACAGGCATGCATGACTATGCCTGGACTCGGATGCTGTCTCAGTACATCCAGGGGTTGGGACTGGTGCAGCATGTGGGACCAGGGATTGAACCCTGGTCCCGGCGCTTACCAAAACAGGCACTTAGTCCACTGAGCTATCTCTCTGGCCTGGCGGGCACATTTCAATTAGGAATGTGAAGACAATTATAAGATTGCTACTGAGTTAAGGAGGCAGTAGGTTGAAGCCAGGTGAACCGCATCTGAAGGCCCGAGTTTATCAGTAGAAAGGACTATTATCCCAAACTGCAATGGCTTACTATTCAGTCACATTGAATATATCAATGAAATTCTACTCAGATCCCAGCTCAGAACTGCTGCGGAATTTGAGCAGGACTTTCTGTACCTGATGAAGTGCAGTTTGGCTCCTGGCTCCTGGTACCTAGGAGTTGGAAAAAAACAGTCTGTAAATCTGAGAGCTACAGGGTCCCTCCACTGAGGCGTCTTATATAATTTTTATTTAAAAAACCCTTGCTGACATGTTTTGATAAACTCATCAGCATAGTCCTATTAGCCCTGAAATATGAAATCTGTATCTTTCACTTGGCTACCACATACAAAGCAATTATAGTTGCTGTGAAAGCTGTTTCAGTGCCACAGACTTTCCATAAAGAAAAATACATAAAACTCACAAAATAAACTCTCTCCAAAGGAGAGATATTTCTGAAAACTTTGAATTCTAAGGCATTGTTTTAACTCTATGTTTTTTTGTTCAGGTGATCAGAGGAAGAACTAAGGCTGGCTTCTTCCGTGCTGAAGACCTACTGCCTTGTGGTTAATGGGTCATTGGTGTGAGAAGACTTCTGTACTCACTGAGTCCTTGAACTTAACTCAATACGTGCAGAGAAGTCTCCCTGTCACTTAAACGGTAGCATCTTCCCCTAATGTAAGAAGTTAATGCCATAGTCAATGATCATGTCAAGTAATTTATGGTTGAGTTTGAAATTATTTTGCCTATTTTTAATATGACTGTGTATGAGGAGCAGAGGAGCTTACATAAATAATGATATATGCTTAAAAATATGCTTCAAAGAGAGCAGAAAGTTGTTTAGCTTTTCCTGTGAGCTCCTTGCTAACTACTCCTCACTAGGAAGAGAACTGTCTCTTAACCCGACTGTGGGTTTGCGCTATCTTAAACCTTCCTTAGATCTGGAAGTAACTTCACTTTTGTGTGTTTTGGAATATTTAGATGTTCACACAGACAGAAGGAAGTGGGCACAGCATTAACTAGCACAGTCAGTGTCTGAGTTAGACCAAAAGGAGGGGAGGAGATTGACTACACAATCCTCAAAGTATCATCTGAGGACTAAAGCCAAAGTTTGGTTAAAATGACTGCAGAAAATCAACCCAAGGTGAGAATCCATTATTATTATTATGCCATTTGCTTTTCCTGGAGGCAAAGGAAATGACATTGGGACTATGCAGAGCCCACCTAGCACGACAGTGCAAACAAACCAACAAAAATACCATTCCGAATTGTGGTTTGGGTTTCTCTCCAACAATTTTCCTTTTAAATCCTTGATTTTCTTGTCACTCTAAACTCACCTGTGTTTATTTTCACTGGAATATTTCAGAATCCACATTGGCTATTTTCAGGATTCCTTTCATTTCCAAACACTGAAATTCAGATTGTATGAAACTGAGAGAGTGCAGGAGAAAAAGGGGTGGTGAGTTACCTGGTGTTCACCCCAGACGACATGGTGTGATTGGCGGTGGTGGTCCCCTTGTGCCCTTGATCACACCTGCTCATCTGTGGGGCTGTCATGGGCCTGCAACAGTAATTGCCAGAACAAAACAGCAATGACAAGCTGGATGTGGTAGTGCACATCCATTAATTCACAGGCTGAGGCAAGAGGATCACCACAAGTTCAAGCCCAGCCTGGGCTACATAATGAGTTCACGGCCAGCTTAAACTATACAGCAAGACCCTGTCTCAAAATCAAATCAAAATGAAACCACAAAACAAAACAAAAAAAGACATGCTACGAAATCTTTAAGTTATTGAAGTTCACGTACCTTTTATTTTAGGTTTAGAGTCTTCAAAGGACAGACTACCTAGTGTTGGGCTTCCCTGCTACGTATTGCCCCTCTGCTTAGACAGCCACTGTATAGGCCATACTAATTCCCATAGGTGTGTAAACCTACCATTATTTAAATTCTTGTACTTCCTGGTTCTGAATGACAAGCAAGAGTCTTCAAATAAGATATGTGATCAAGTTCCAGTGACTACTGATTGAGAGCCCAGGGCCCGTTCTGCAGTTCTGCAGGTGTCAGCCAGCAAGTAAACTTCCAATAGTCCCATGGATTTTTCCCTCTCCATGTGGCAAGTGAACTTTAATGACAGTTTCCAAGACTCTGGCTGCCTGGTCTTACTCCACTGATTATGTCACATTTCAAGCAAATCATAGCTAATGGCGGTGGCTTGGACAGCTTTAGTCTGCTCCCAGCCACCTGTGACAACAGTGCTCCTCTGGCGGGGAGGGAGATCTTAAGGATGAGAAGGATTCCAGGTGCCACTGCTGGCTGGCAGGACAGGGGAGCTATGTGCAAGGAACTTATAGGCCTTCTACACGCAGAGGTGACACCTCTGAGGGCCCATAAGAAAATGGGACTTTGGGCCAGAGCTGTGTGAGGCTGAATTTGTCCGAAAGCCTGACTGAGCTGGGAATGAGATTCCTGCCCGGTACAGTATGTGGAGTAAGAGCTCTGAATGGCCAGTGCTTTGGTTTCTACTCTGTGAAACATGAGCAGGGAGCCCAGCACCCCGCCTGGACCTCTGGCCTACAGAATTCCGAGACGATAAATGGGTTGTGTTTTGAGTCCCAAAGTTCACGGTTATGTGTTAGAAAGCAGTTGACAAATAACACATATGATTTGTTTCTGTAATACGTACAGAACTTCTGAATTTGTCTTTTTATGAGATAAAGAAATTAGGAATAAAGAAGTGAATGGGGATTCTTGTCTCCTTTTTGAAAACAATGAGGTTTTTTTATTGCTTTTTAATTTTATTTTACTTAAAAATCATCTATTTATTTATTTATTTATTTATTTGCTACAGGGTCTCACTATGCAGCTCAAACTCATAGTGATCCTTCTGTCTCAGCCTCCCCAGTGCTAGGATTACAGGCCTGTACCACCATGCCTGGTTTCAGTGGCTGGGTCCAGCGTGGCATACAGGACTAGAGTTTGAACCCAGGTCCTTGTGCTTGCATGGCCAGTAATTAGACTGCTGTGCTATCTCCTCAGCCCTATTTTGTTTTAATTATTACCAACCAAAGAGTCTTTTATTCTACAAAAAGAATATTAAATGCACTGGAATATGTAGAGCTGCAGCATTTCAAATACCAAAGTTTCCTCCACAGTACTTCATGACATTTTTGTGTAAGTCAGTTTTGGAAAAATTAATTGACATCCTCAT
Organism: Capromys pilorides; assembly: GCA_004027915.1. Classification (NCBI taxonomy): domain Eukaryota; kingdom Metazoa; phylum Chordata; class Mammalia; order Rodentia; family Capromyidae; genus Capromys; species Capromys pilorides. The sequence continues at coordinate 4,067 of PVKN010008837.1, read as the reverse complement.
GAAAGATGATAGGAAAGATGGAAGAGCTAACACTATGTAATATAAAGAGAAATAACTAAAGTAGTATTTGTGAAAAATTGACCCCCTTTCTGTAGTTGTAGGAAGGGGCTAGTAGAAGGGTACAAACAGAAGCATGTAGAATGTAAATCATCTTTTTATGAAGGGTACAAATGGAAGCGTGTGGAGTGTAAATCATCTTCTTATCCTTAGAATGTTGTCTTCCCGGGACTTTAATGAAACCATCTGCAAAGCATGGGGACTATTTTTCCTTGGAAAAGGCAATGTTCTGTGACTTCTTGTTCTAGCGCTTCCCCATTTACTCATCTTAGGTGTGTATGAATGTTTGAAGGTCACCATCTGCATGAGGCCTTTGGGCTGTATCCGCTTGCTCAGGTAGGCATGTGGCTCATAATGAGGGACGCAGCATACACCGAAGTTCATGAACAACAATAGTACTCACTCTCATTGGCTGCTATGTGCTAACAAGGTCTTCTGTGGGCCACAGGACTTGGAGTAGCTCTCTTACACAGTAAAGTGGGGCTGGGGAAGTTAGTGTCTTTTATGGGGAAAGAGGGAGGAAAATAATAAAAAAGAATTTTGGGCTAGGTGTATGGTACTTTAGACTGGACATGTGGATAGCAGCGTGCAGTGAAGGAGCAAGGAAACGCCCAGGAAGAGGACTTCCATACTCTCACCTGGTGAAGAATATGGCCTTCTAGCTAAATTAGAACGGGTGGAGAAGGGAAGCAAATCATCTGGCGACTGTCCTGCATCCTGCCTCCCCGCTCTTTCTCCATCTTCCGTACCACACAGAGACTCTACTTGCTTTATTCTTACCACATACAGCTCTCTGTATTCTCCATCAAGAACAGAATGATGGAACTAACTTCCTCAACTATGTTTAGGGCTAAACTCTTGTGCCAATTTATCCTTTCATTCTCAAATCACTTAATCTTCTCCGCATTATTTTGTCCTAGTTCACAAAAACTATGTTAATCCTGCTACTAGAATAACAGCCTGCAGTTTACATTTGTTACTTAGTTTCTACAACTATAGTATAAAGCCATAACTTCAAGAAAATAAAATAATAAAAAATGTAGCTGGATGTGCAGAAATGTAACATCTCATAAAATCATAAACTACTAAAAAAAGGTGGCTCATAGTTTTATTTCCCCTAATTTGGCCCTTATATAAATGACTTGTTTGCCAGTGGGTTCAAACTGCCACTCCTCTCAGCTATCTGAAATTGTGTTTAGTGATCACGTTAGGGATATTATTACCACAACTATCACTATTCAGAACACTTAGCACTATTCATTCAGGGACTGTTAACTTGGGGACTGCCTGAAGTGAGGACATCAAGGGCCTGAGTAGGTGTCTATAAAGGCAGGAATCTATAAATAAAACAGGCTTTTAGAGACTGTGAACTTGACCATGCTTGTCTTCATCTTTTCAGTGGATACCTGGGTTTCAAGGCTGTGCTATTTCTGCCAGTGCCATTACCTGGTGAGCACCTCCACGCTGTACAAAAGGGCCTGCAGGGACGTGGCCAGAGCAGCCATGGCAGCGATCTCCTCCCGGGCAGCAGGTACGGTCTCTACCTGGGAAGTCAGCCTCTTTAGCTTTTGCAGGTAACAAGGAACTAAAGCTTCCAAGACCATCAGCATCTGAAGACTTCAAGCAACAGAAAAAAAAGCAAATCACACATTCTATTCCACTTTTCTGGGCAGTATCATATTTAAGAGCACAAAGAAAGTCCCTATAGTGCCTGGCATGTGGCACACAGCTGTACCCCCAGCACTTGGGAGGCTGAGCAGAAGGATCACCTTGTGTTTGAGGCCAGCCTGGGCTCTTTAGTGAGGTCAAGGTCAGCCTGAACTATAGTATATAGGGAGATCCTGTCTCAAAAAACCAAACAGAATAAAAGGTCCCTATAGAGACGAGGCGCTCTAAGTTCCCTTCCCATTTTACCCAAGTCAAGAGAGTAGTTAAATCTGCTGGAAATGTTGGTCACAGTTAATTAACTAATTAATCACTTGCTGATAGGTAGCGAATTCTGTCGTAAAGAAATATGTGATCTAGTTGGGGGAGTTGGCCACCGAAATAAGTGATTGAAAGAACAGCAGTGAAAACTGATGTAGTTACACAGTATGTCGTAAGAAACAGGCTTCAGAAGCCTCAGCAAGGCTTCTATTCAGAAACTTGCTGAGTGTGACTTTTGTAGCTGAAACAATTCCAAGACAACAAAAGACGCTTTTTCATGTGGTAAGCTTCCTAGAGCCAAGCATGTTGTACCAGAGTCTGCAGGAACTGTCCTGTGATGTGTGCTGACAATGGCTTCCTGCAGTAACTGGTGGACCCCACTCATTCACAGCGCCCGCACTCAGTGTAGTATTGAGATGGCTGAGAATGTCATCTCAAAGGAGAGATGGGAACTCAGTAGCAGTGGTAGGTAGGTTTTGTCCTCTAAAATCATAAGGACATAACTCCAACGTGAATCAGTGTTGAGAGAGCCCCCGGATTGAGTTTAGGGTTTCGGGTTCCAGAAAACAACACTGATGGGCTAATGTTCTGGAAAAATCCAAACCTGAAGCACAACTTTGGTTATTTATTTTCCCCTAGTAGATAGCAGTGAGTCTTGCTTTGGGCTTTATCAATATCAAGCACTACTTTCTGATAGCATAACTCTGCCTAGAATACATGTTGTACCAGCAGGGAATGGCAGTTTTCAGGAACTGACAGACCTTGAGTCAGGGCTGTGACTCCACAGAATCTTACTACTTCTCTGACAACCTAAAAAGTGAGGCAAGAAGCCAGTTGTGGGCCTGCATAAAAAAGGAACTTACTGCAGGCCAACTGCCATACTAGAAAGGCTGGAAGAGGATTAAAAAAAACCAAAAACTTACTGAAGGTAACAGATGGACACTATGGCTACTCGGCACTTTTTTTTTCCTTTTTACATTAATACATGTTTTATTTTTCATTTTAATGAGAAAAAGATAAAATAGCAATGAAATAGTTTTAAAACAGGTTATCAGGACAGTTATAATAATTAATACATTGCATAGTGTCTTCATGGTAGTTATTCAGAGGACAAGATGCAGACATGATAGCTTGTCTAAACAATATTAGTACAAACCTTTCTTCTCAATGAGCTAAGAGAAAGTACCTGTACATCTAACCTAATTATCTTGTGTATACATACATATATTTTTCACAACAAAAAGTCCTTCATTTATAATTTTTCAAAGTTAGCAACATGTGACACAATGTTGCCTAGCGACTAACAGCTGACTTTAATGAGACAGGATGTTCCTCTCAGGAGTGAGGTAGCTTGTTTGCTTTAGGCACTGGGCCAACTCCCACCTACACGCATTTGGTCAATTTCATAGCTTCCATGGCTCCCAACATATCCCCCTTTTTTATATTTTGTACTGTCAGAGATTGGTGTTCCATTGCAGTTAGAAAAGCTGTATTTGGAGAAGTCTTTAAAGGACCTTTTCATACTTGAAGCCAGTCCAAAGATTGTAGTTACCTGAATTTGGCAAAATAACCCAATATAGTTCAATAGTCTATAATAGTAGTGGGTTATCAGCACAACTAGCAGTTGTCAGAAGTTGTTAACTTGGGCCTTTTACAGTTCAGCATATTAATATAGCTTTACTTTTTATACCTCATGGTTTCACCTTTCTGCTGGATAGTTAAGACCAAGTTAAAGCAAGACCTACATAACTAAAAATGTGACTTTTTTTATTTGACAAGGTCAGTCACCATCCCCTCAGGATTTACCCTGGAATCATGTACCCAGTACTTTTTGTCAGCACTAGGTTTCTGGAGAAGACAAAGCTTATTCAGTTGACCCAGAGGTTAGGCAGTGCTTTTCACCTCTAGGAATTCATGAGTTTGTAAATAACATATGCTGCTGGTTGGAATAAAAAGGACCCAATGACTTTGGAAACCTGTTTGGTAGTAGCCACTGAAGCAAAGCATACACCTACTCCATGATCTAGCAAAACATTTCTACCCACAAAAATGCACCCACTCACATGTGAGCACAGAAACATTCA
>PVKN010008836.1:0-24577 GCA_004027915.1 Capromys pilorides | reverse complement strand
TGTACCCTGAGCCCGTGTGTGCAGAGGAGTGCTCAGAGGGTGGCTCATGGAGTATTATGCTCCTCAGTGACTTGTCCTGTTGGAAGGCTGGCCTGCCTGGGAAGGGGGGGTCACTAGGGGAAGGGTGTGGTGGGCAGAATCTTTTATTCCCCCCTAGTACTAGGGATTGAATACAGAACTTCTGCACTGAGCTACATCCCAGTCCTTTTTATTTTGAGATAGGGCTTCACTCAGTGACTAAGTTATCTAGCTTGGGCTAGAATGTGTGATCCTGGTACCTCAGCCTCCCAGGGTATCACTGACAGGAACATGCCAACCTCCCTGCAGTGTGAGGCCGCACTTCCATTGCCAGCATCTTCCCCTCTGCTTGATTCCCAGCTGCTGTGATGAAGGACTGTCCTGCTTAGGCTCTCCCACTCTTTGCTCTCTGCCTTGGATGCAGCTGACTGGGCCCTCCCAAACTGTGAGCTTGTGTGAGCCTCTTCTCCTTGGAGACATATCAGGCATCCTGTGACCTGTCCAGCCACAAAGAATGAAGGCAGCAGAGCAAGGGCGCTCGCTTGCTCTGCAGTCACCCTGGACAGGTAGGTCCAGTGCAGCTGTAGCTTCACACAGGTGCAATGGGCAGAGGCCAGCAGTGGGGACCTGAGGTTCAGCACACTGCAATGTTTGAAAGCAGGAGGCAGGAGACAAGGGCACAGATGCCTCTGTTGGCAGGAAAAGCCAAGGAAAGGCCTCTGCTGGGCCTGCAGGAGGGGCTGGCCCTGGTGGCCCTGTCCCTCAGTCAAGGGAACCATACTGCACTCCTGTCCTTGGCACTGGGTAGTCTTATGCATGCCATCAAAGCCGCCTGGTCTGCAGATGCTTGCTGAAGCAGCCATAGGACATTTGTGCAGACTGCATGCTGCACCCACAGAGTAAGCTTGGCCTAGCGTGCTCTGGGTATACTGTGAGGGGCAAGTGGGTAAATTCAGCAGTCAGGAGCAGGGTGGGACTGAGTCACGGCATGGTGACCCTCACGAGACCCAGACGGCAAACTATAAAACATCAGCTGCATGGGCAGCACTGTTAAGCTGTTGGCCAAGGCAGCACAGTGGACGACAGCAGACAGGTCCCGTCTTGGGAGAGGAAACAGGTTCCTTGTAGCACGGACAGGTGCGCAGGGAGAGACTGCTGAAGCAAGTTCGCTCCAGATGCCAAGAGGAAGCTGGAGAGAACAGAGTAATTGCAGAGAGAACCAGAAACTAGAAAACAACTGCAGGGAGAGAGGATTTTGAAAGCACACAGAGATGATGTAAATGACCATGGCTATCCCAAGTGATCCCTATGGCATGAAAGGCCCTGGCCTGCCAGTCAGGATCACAGTACAGTACTCTCTTGCACTAAAACCAAGGTCCTGAGGCACGGCATGACGGCTCCAGGTTGCCCACACAGAGGGACCCCACTGGTTCCCAGGTAAGAGAGGAGTTGGTGGGCCAGACAGAGATGGACCAGGGATATAGCTCAGTGGCACAGTGACTTGCTTGGAAACATGAGGTCCTGAGTTCAATTCCCAGTACCAATTAAAAAAACCAACAAAAACAGGAAATGATCATCCTGCCCCAGCCAGGAAATGACCCTGAGGTGTCTGGTGGGCAGGGAGGGTGTCCTCATAGCGTCTTACCATCGAGTCAGCTCTGCCCCCGCTGGCAGCATGGGCCAAGAAAACTGCTTCTTTGGATACCACTTGTGTCCTTGGGGGCCAGGCTGAGCAGGCAGGCGGCATTTCAGGATAGAGCTGGGGTGCCAGGACTGTGATACCTCTGGCCCACCTGGGATTTGGGGTTCAACCCCAAGCTGTTGGACTGTCCAGGACACTTAAAGGGAATTCGGCACTGTCCTCCTCCTACCTCAGTCCTAAACCATCCCTGTCCATGGACTGCTGCAGGCCACCTTTTCCATAACTTGCCCTGTCCCAGTGAATGGGCTGTGGGATGGATCCAAGGGGGATCAGGTGTGGCCCAGCTTGGTTGCTCCCTCCCTGTCATGTCCATACCCATCATGGGGTGCAAGCCCACCAGGGAGCTGGCAAACAGTCTCTAAAAGAGAGCTCCAGGCCTGGCTGCTGGGTCTGTCAACAAGCCCCGGCCTGCATCCTCCCAGGCTCAGGGGACATTGAAGCAGGACGTAGCAGGGGAAGTGCGCTTCAGGACCTGCTTGGACCTCCACAGCCTGAAGTTCTGCCCAAAGCCACCGTGGTTGCTCATGATTCTGGGGCTTCCAGGGTCTCTCCTGTGTCTGGGGTATCACTAGGTCAGGGGTAATGGGCTGGCTCTCCAAACCTCTTTCTTAGTGAGAGTTAGTGTAGAGGAGGGCAGGCACTACTGCTGCCTGGAGTCTTGAGAGCTGGGACCCAGTGGGGCCTGTGGGGTGGGAAGGGTGCCTATGGGGGGGGGGGTCTCCTATGGGACCCCTCTGATGGGTCAGGGTATGGCCAGGCACTACAGCCACAGGTACTCCCCACTCAGCGTGCGAGTCCTGAGTGGGGACACTGGCAGCATAGGTGCCCGTGGCTCCCTTTTCCTGGGCTGCTGGGTGGGCTTCTGCCCAGCTGAGCACCCAGGAGCTGTACCCACTAGGTGTCTGGCAAGAGCTGGACCTTAGTGTCCTAGACCACAGGGCAGCAGAAGGCTGGATCCTGGCCTAAGGAGGAGCTTGGGAGAGCGAGTTTCTGTGTCTTCCTGTGGGTGTCTGCTTGGTACTGATGGGTGCAGGGCAGGGTGCCTGGCCCTGCTATCCTGGCTCACAGGCTCATAGTTTCCTCACAGCTGCCTCAGAGGAAGGCTCAGGCGGTCCTGCCCAGGATCTGAGGCATCTTGTGGGAGTAGCTGACAGAGGGCAGGAGGGGAAGGGGAAGGAGAAGTGAAGGTGCTTGAAGGGTGGCAGCAGGCAGGGCACTGGCTGTGAGCACGTGGGCCAAGTGAGGTGCTGCGTCTATAGGAAGAGCAGGCTCAGGGAGTGACACTATGGCATGGTGTGGGGACTGGGCCAGAGGCAGGACATTCAGGCCGCCTGTGGTGGGAACAAGTATGCTGCTGGTCTTTGGAAGGGCAGCACCATGTTTGGTGCCATAAACTCAGTGAATGGGTGTGCTCAGTGCTGACCACTAGATGGAATAAGCTGTGGAGGCTGCTGGAGAGGGGAGGGGCCTACTGTATGACCAGAAAGGGGGAACCCCCACCTGACCCAGGTTGTAGTCCAGAGGGCATGGTGGGGGTGGAGCCTGCAGGTACGAGGGTGACCCTGCCTGTGACTGGCACTGCACTGGCTTCTGCAACCTCCCTAAGGGCCCGACAAGGAAGACCTGAATGTGACCATCCAAGAAAGGCCGGAGACAGTACAGTGGGGCTTGGGGCACACAAGTCCTGGCAGAATCAAGTCTGGACTCTGAAGGCAAGCAGGGCTGGGTTCCTCATAGTGGGCATGGTGTGGGGGTCAGAGAACTGGAGGTCACTCTCTCGGACATGCCTTGGAGGTCCTGGGGTGACCCCTGGGTAGGCTGAGAGCTTAGGGCTGAACTAGAGATGGGCTGGGGGTGCATCCGTGTTCCCAGAATGAGAGAAACCAGGGAGACTCCAGACAGCTCTACTCCCGAGTAGGAGCCCTAGTCCATCCAGGTCCTGGGAAATGGCACTGATGGCCCCAGAGGGTTTGTATACTGGCACCTGAGGCAGTGAGTGTGGTGCTGAGCACACCAGGCCCTCACTGATACTGAGCACCTTCCACCCCACTTCACAGGTGGGAACTACAGGGTGCTAAGCGGGTGTGTGGGAAGGGCCCAAGGATTTGTGGGTGCCTTTCTGGTCTTGGCCACCCTCCCCCACTTTTGAGGTATGTCTGTAGCTCAGGCTGACCTTTAACTCACTATGTAGCCTAGGCTGGCCTCAAACTCAAGGCAATTGTCCTGCCTCAGCCTGCTGAGTGCTGGGATTGTAGGTGTGCACCAACACCCCTACCCTGCTGGCCCTCGTAGAAAGATCAGCATAGATGAAGAAACACATGGCTTTCCCTGACCCCTTCCCAGCCTCTGCTCCTGAGCATAGGAGGCAGGACTGCCTGGGCCTTGGTCAGGGCCACCTCCGTGGGCAGGGCCCACAACCCTTGCCTACGAAGTTCGGTATTCTTTATCTTCAGTGTATGTGTATGTGTCTACCACTGCGCTACATCTCCAGTTCTTTTTTAGTTTAAGCGAGAGTCTCACTAATCTGCTCGGGCTGTCTTGAACTTAACTCCTCCTACTTCAGCCTCTCTCAACACTGGGATAGGAATAGTTCCGATACACTCGGCTGACCGTTTATTCTTGTGCAAACCCAGGCCTGTGGTCCTCACCCTGAGGCTGGGTGGGAGGCGGACAGGCTTCAGCCCCATCCAACCTTGGGTAGAAGAGGCTCAAGGAGGTGGGCTTACTGGGGACCACCAAAGTGAGGTTGGCAGAATGGGTGCTGTGTGTTCTAGAGTGGAAGGGTGCGTGGCCATCCGGTCGTGGTGCAGCCCGTGGTGGGCTGGTTCCGGCTGAGTCCCGTGCCGTGAGCAGTCCCCAAGGGCCCGTGCCCAGCCTCAGCTCGGCTTGCCCGATTCCTGGTGTCCTGGGCTCCCCAGGCTGGCGCCTATCACTTCACATGCTCGGCAGCGTGTGAGGAGCAGTAGTATTTCTTGTGCGCGATGAAGGTGGACAGACTGCTGAACCGGATGTTGCACAGACGGCAGTATCGGTGGCTGCCGAGCGTGGGGGCTGCGGGTGGGCCTTTTCCGGGCGTGGGCGTGGGCGCGCCCGGGTCGGCGGGGGCCTCAGAGGATGCGGGCGGCGGAGACGGAGAGCGCGGTGGTGGGCTGCCCCGAGGAGCGTGCTCGGCCGGCGGGCGGGAGGCGGGGACTCGCAGGCCGTGCGCCCGGCGCAGGTGTTCTACTAGGTCGCCGCGTGCGCGCCCGTTGGCGGGGCAGTAGGGGCACACGGCAGCTGGGCGGAGCGGCGCGGCAGGGCACGCGTACTGCTTGTGTGCCAGGTAGGCCTCGAGGCTGTGGAAGCTCACGCGGCAGGCCGTGCATTCGTGGTAGTCGGCCAGGGCGGGCAGCGAGGCGGACGTGTCAGGGGTCTGGCGACGCGGCCGTTTGCTCAGGTCTATGGGGCCGTCGGCGGCGGGGGGCGCGGGAGAGCGCGCGGGGGCGGGCTCAGTGTTCCCATTGCCACTTCCGGGGCGGGGCGAGACAGGCGGCTCGGCTACGGGGGCGGAGCCGGGCGGCGCGTGCAGCTCGTACAGCTTGCGGCGCCGGCGCGTGCGCGCGGGCTGCGTGGTCAGTGCTGGCGCCGCGGACCCCGGAGCCGGCGCGGGCGCTGGCGCGCTTACGGGCGGCCTGCGCGGCGGCGGGTCGTGTCGCGAGGCGCAGTAGTAGCGCTTGTGCACCGTGTAGGTCTCGTGGCGGCTGAAGCGGATGTTACAGGCCTCGCACAGGGTGCGGCTGGGGTCGTCCTCTGCGTCCTCCACCGAGCTGCCGGGGCTGTGGCTGCCCTCGCTGCCCCGGCCGGGCCCCTCGGCCTCTGGCGTGACCGCGCCACTTGTCTCGTCCTCGCGCGCACCGGGGCCGGGCGGCGATCGCGGTGCCTCGGGCTCGGCGGGTGCGCCGGGTGGCGCCTTGGGCTTGCGTGTGGCTGGTGCGTCCTCGGGTGCGCGGCGGCCGGAGCAGTACAGGCGCTTGTGCACGTAGAAGTTGTTGACGTTGTTGAAGGTGATCTCGCATTCGAAGCACGTGGCGCCCTTGGTCCCCGCCAGCAGCGCGGCCGGTGGTCCCGTGCCCTGCTGCAGCCGGCTGTGCACCAGCTCTGACATCTTGGCCAGGATCTCGGAAGCTTGGGGCGCCGCAGGGCCCGGGGCAGCGCCCGCGTCTGGCGTGAACACGAGCTGCGGCAGGAAGAGTGTGCTGGCTGAGGCCAGCTCTCCAGGGGCGGGGCTGGCGCCGGGCGTGGGGCTAGGCAGCTCAGCCTTCACGCGAACCCCACCCGGGCTGTGCGGAGACGGTGTCCTCGATGGGGCCCGGGCTGCGGGCGCTGCCTGGCCTTGTGTGCGCACTGCTTCTGATTCCTTCTCACCCTCCACCTTGACACTTCGGGGGACCGTGGGGGAGTCACTGGTGCTCCCGTTCTGGGGGGTTGCCCTGGCCTCACCGTTGGTGGCCTCGGCCAGGGCCTTCCTGTCCAGGGCTGGTGATGGAGTGGTTGCCAGGCCCAGGTCCGCAGAGGGCAGGGGGCCATGCAGGGCTGCGTGCTGCTGAAGGCTGGAGAGGGTCTCTGCAGGGAGATCACAGTGGCACTTCAGGCCTAGCACCTGTGGACAGCCTGTTCTTATCTGTTCCAGAGCCCAGATGCCCTATGGCTGCTCACCTGCAGGCAGCTTGGCAGCTGGGTGTGCTGCACCTGAGGAGTAGATCTCACCCTTGGAGCCCGGCTGGCAGACCATGTGGCTGGTCACCAGGTGGCTATAGAGGATGTCCCGAGTGGTAGAGATGAAGCCACAGCTGTGACAGACACCTGTGGGCCATGTGTGGGGGTCAGGGCCCTGGGGCCGAGGTGCTCATGCTCCCCCACCCACACAGCCCACCTACCGCTGAGCGTGTCTGTGTGCACCTTGAGGTGACGCTCACAGTTGGCCTTGGTGGTGAAGGCCGACAGGCAGATGAGACACACGAAGGGCCGCTCTCCTGGAACACAGGGACCTGTGGCATGGACCCTCCTACCCCCAATCCCAGGGACGAGGAGGATGGGTGCCGCACCCAGGGCCTTGACTAGCTGGGAGGACTTTCTGCTCTGGCTTTGACCCAAACCCTGTGCTGGGATGTGGGATCATGGTGTGGCAGCAGGTGCAACATGGACCCTCTGTCTGCTGTGGGTATGTGTGGGGCTCTGTGCTGAGGACAGGGAGACCCAGGGTGGACATGCAGCTCACCACTGTGGCTGCGCATGTGGATCTCCAGGGAGCTGGCGCTGGGGCAACTCTTGCGGCACTGGGGGAAGGGGCAGATCCGCTCGTTGGGATATGGCTCCTTGGGCTTGTCCTCTGTGGCTGCGGTGGCAGGGGAGCTGGCGCCCTGGCGGCTGGCACAGTAGTAGAGGAGGTGGGCCTGCAGGTTGCGCTCACTTCGGTACCAGATGCCGCAGTCCTTGCACGGGAAGATGTCCTCTGTGTGTGTAGAGGAGAGGCTCAGGGTGGGCTGCGGGCTCTGCAGAGAAGGCCTGTCCTGTGGCTTCCCCTGACTGTCCTCTGGTAAGCCTGACCTCTCTGAGGGTTTTCAGGATCCACATTCCTCTGGGTGGCCCTGTCCTGCCTCAGGGCCTCTCTTGAACTCAGGACCTCACACTTACCAGGCAGGTACTTAAGCCACTGAGCTATCTCCTTGGCCCTCTTGGGGCCTCTCCTGACAGTGTGTGTGCCCTCAGGAGGCCTTGTGGCTGGGTATCCAAGAAAGGAGAGTGGATGTGTGCTTGTACACACTAAGGAGTGTGACACGTGGGGTGTGTGCAGGAAAGCAGCAAGGAACCATGGGAAAGGACAGAAGCAGCAGCAGTTAAGGGAGTGTCATCATCCCACTTGAGTGTCTAATAGCACCATGAATGGTCAAGGCGGCTCACTGGGCAAATTTACCCCAAACGATGCTTCTGACTTTTAGTCTACAAGGGGTTTGGACTGCATGGGATTTTAGGGCTATGAAGATTTCTCTGGTGTGTGTTCTTTGTCTACGGCAGGATTTTACATTGCTTTGTTTTTGGTTTTTGAGATAGGGTCCAATGTTATAGTCCAGGCTGGCCTCAAATTAACTGTGTAGCCCAGGCTGGCCTTGAACTCATGGTGACCTTCCTGTCTCAGACTTCTGATACAGCAGGACTTTAAGGAGTGTTGTGTCTGCTTTTGCCCCAGACCCTGCTCCATCTGCTGCCAGGTGTTGGCAGGGAAGCTGGGTTTCCCACCTGGCTGTGAGGCCAGTTCCCATAGAGACCAGAACACCAGGTTCTACCAGGTACCCTCAGCCTCTCTGAGGTGGGGTTCTGAGCCTTTACCACCCAGCGGCAGCAGCCCGGGGTGGGGTCATCATCGTCCTCTGCTGCTCCCCAGTAGGCTGCCAGGGTTCCTTCCCACCCCTCCTAAGGACTGAAGTCACAGCTAGGGGGAAGTGACCACTGCATGTCTGGTAAAATGTGCCTGGAACATAACTACCTGAGGACAAGGAGACCCAGGGTGGACACGGACACTGAGATGAGCTGTCAGTGCTCAAACCTGAAACCCCCAAGGTGCTGAGCTGGGCTCCTGGGGGTAGACAGATGAGTGGATTGTGGGACCCTGCTCCATCCCCACTGGTGTGCTGTCCCCAGCTGCCCTGACTTCTGTTGGCCATGCCTGCCTTCCATCTGCCTCCGACCTTGATGCCCACCCCCAGAGCAGACAGCCTCTGCATGTAATCTTCCCAGCCCTTGCCTGCACCCCCCTTCTCATGCAGGCAGCTTCAGTGCCCTGATGCTGGCCAAGGCTTGGCTGCTTCCTCAGGTCATGCCAGTGGGACCGTCCCCTCCTGCCAGTCACAGTGGGTGCTGAGTTTGTGTGCGGGGAGATGAGGGAGTTCTGTCCTCACAGCCCCTCAACCTCTAGGAAGTGACCCTGGACCTCAGGCTGGGGTCCTATAGTGCCCTGAGCTGTAAGGATACTCTTGTCCCTGACTTGGCTCCCATTGGGTCCTTGGGGCAGATAGCCCCCCACCTCCAGTTTCCAATTGCTGACTGTAGCCTGCCTGGCCCCTGTCCTCCCAAGCAAGGCTCTCCTGTAGGGTGTCCCTGTCTCTTGCTCTGTGCTGTTTGTCTACTCAGTGGCCTACACAAGGCACAGTACATCTTTTAACTGTTGGTGCTAGGGGTGAAACACAGGCATCTACATGCTAAGCCCCCCTTTTGTTGGTTGAGCCCTCCCAGGTGGGGTGGCCACTACTTGCTACTCACTGTTGATGACTGCTGTAGCAAGGATGGATGCCATGCCGGCCTGCTGGGGCAGCAGCTGGATGTCGGGGTGCATCGAGGCAGAGTTCTTGGGCTCTTCTTTCACAGGACAGCTTGGGGTGCCGTGGGGCTCAGCCGTGAGGAGCACACACAGGGCTTCACCTGCAGGCACTGGCCTGGTGATCCTGCACCAGAGGCCGTCATCTGGCGGGCACAGACATGGTGCTGGGCTGGTGATGTCTGAGCCCTGCCCTTCTGGCTCATCTGGTCCTGGCCCTCTATTGCTCAGAAGAGCAGGGCCCAGGCCAGGTAGGGTGCTGCCCTGCCCATGTGTGAGGTTGTGCGGATCCCTGGGTGTGGTGGGGTGTGTATGCCTACCCTGGGGTACCTGCCTGGTTTCCTGTCCTGCTTCAGTTTTGGCTGTTCCCATAATGGCCTCTAGGGGGCAGCCTAAGACAGCAAACCCTGGGATGGCTGATCTCCCTCCTGCCTGGTCCCCTTGCTAGGGAAGAGGCACTGCTGACTGGATCCAGTCAGAGCCATGGGCTGGAGAACGCTGCATCCCCAACATTGCCTGGTCCTGCCAAGAGCCAGCCATCCTCACTAGCAACCACACTGAAAGGACTTGTCTTTCAGAGGCCTGTGGGGTGGATGAACTGGGCAGTGCCTGTGGCCCATGTTCCCACCGGAAGTGGAAGCCTACTGACCACCTGCCACCAAAGCCCTGTCCCAGGGCCCCAGGGGCACATGGCTTCCCAGAGCTAGCCTACTCTCTGGGTCCACTGGAAAGTGGGGATGTGTGTTCTTTGCCAAATAAGTGGGGAAACTGAGGCGCAAAGGTAAAATGCTGGCCCAGTCTCATGGAGTAGAGGTCACTGCTGCTCTCAGGCCAGGCCCAACTGGCCTGTGCTTGGGCTCTCTGGGCAGGAAGTGCTGTGGGTGGGGGCCCCTTTCCCTCACCCAGTCCTGGGAGGTGGGGAGAGGCGAGGGGACTGGGTGGGTGGGCAGGCGGGCACTGGGCCACAGCGCTGCCTATGCCTCCATTCCCTAGTGAGAAGCAGGCTGTTGCCCTGTGTCCCTCAGCTGGGGAAGGACACAGCTGACGACAGCCAGTCTGGGCCAGTTTTCACCCACAGCAGAGCAGACTGGTGGCAGAGACTGCCACAGACAGAAGCCAGTGTCTCCTGTCCTGAGCAGCTCCTGGGACCCCACCTCCCACGCAGCATGGTTTCCCTTTAAGGTCAGCCCAAGCAGGGCTGGTGACCCCCGCCCTCCGGAAGGCCAGGATGGGGAAGCGCCACATGATACCAACCCTTCCTGTAGATCTCTGAGTTGGCGTCGGCGTCGGTCAGGGCCTGGGGCAGCGTACTGAGCCAGCAGGCCTTGTCTGTAAGCAGCAGGGTCAGGGCCGGGCCCTGGGGTGGGGGAGGGAGTGGTCAGCAGCGGACACCTTGTTGGGGGATGTCAGAGGCCAGAAGGCTAAGGGGACTGTGGCCCTCATCCTGGCCATTTCTGTGGTGGGCAATGGGTTCTTGTGGCAGCCACTGCCCTGAGGAGCCACACAGCACAGATGAAGCCATCCTGTACCTGTGTTTCCTTCACGCTGACCCTGCAGACCTATCTCAGACACAGAGCCTCCCTTGAGCCAGGCTTCTGTGTTCCTGCCTCCTAGCAGGCCTACCTTGTTCCCTCCCTACACCCAGACCTGTGGCACTGTATTCTATCAGCCCCATACCCATGCAGCCTTGCTGTCTCAGAAGGGCAGGGCCCCTCCCCATCTCATAGGTGAGGAAAATGAGGCATGAGCTATGGAGGCATCAAGGCTGAGCCCGGCCATGCGCTTCTCCACAGTGTAGTTGATGCCTGGCAGGAAGAGTGCGCTGGGCTCAGATGTGGGGCTGCCTCATTCGTTGTGCTCCATTCCCAGTCCATAGCCCAGCACACAGGAAGTGCATGTGAGGAAGCCTGGTGTGAGGAAAAGGGAGGCACCAACCCCTGGGGAAAGGCAGGTGGACGGGGATCTCTGTGCCCTCTTGCAAACTCAGCCCTGTAGCCTCCCTAGGTCTGGATTCACTTCTCCAGGGGTCCATGGTCTTGGCCACTGGGGACCACCAGCTTTGTGTTTTTCTATATGCCATCTCATTTCCTGTTTACTTCAAATAAATGGCTTTTAATCAGAAGTCTCATTGGTATACTGTGACCTCTGATTCCTACTGACACCTGCTGCACCTGGGAAGGCTTCTGCTCGCTGTGCCTAGTCTGTGACCCCAGGATGTGAGTGGCAGTTGGCTCAGATCACGGGAGGGGGCTCTCTCCTTGAGATCCTGCCACATGATGCAGACCACAAGATGAGACTGGTGGCAGGGCCAAGCAACATGGCAAGGTGGAAGCCTGATTTGGTGATGTCACCTGGCTGCTGCCATGTGGCTGGTCATGGGCAAGAAATGTAAAGAAACTAGCCCTCTACAAACAGGTAAAGACTTTCCCACAGAGCTGTGGGAGAAAAGGGGACCATGTTCCTGCTGGCTCTGGCCTGTCCTCATCTGTGAGGAGCTTGGCCATCTCTGTAGCTCTGCTTCTTCCCAGTATGTATGAGCCCAGAGTCTGAGGGAAGTGCTGAGTGCCCTGCCTGGCCTATGAGCAGCACTGCCTGCAGGCTACTGCTTTCACTTCCCCTTGGCCAGCAAGAGCAGGTGGCCAAGGCAGAGCCTGTAGGCGTTGGGGTTGGGCTGCAGAGAGGCCTAGCTGTGTCTGCCATGTCAGAGTCTGCCCTGTTGCTGTGGGGAGGCAGGAGGACACTGAGAAGGTCTGGCCATCAGGCAGTGGTCTGGTGCCCAGCCAGGTCACCTGGCTCCCAGCAACCCTGGAGGGGCCACTTTTAACAGGCACCCCTGAAGATCATCTGGGTAGGGTGGGGACTGTGTGCCCTTTCTGGGTTGCTTGTGGCCCAGTTTGGGGAACCTGCGTGGTCACAGCTGAGGCGAGCTGGGAGCCAGCCCTGGGGATATGGTGGGCAAACCCTGGCACTCTGGGGACCTAACCTGGGCGGGAGACTGTGAGAGGTGGCTAGGCTTGGGCCTCCCTGCCTCAGCCTTCCAAGTTGCTAATGAATATTAATAAGTGGAGGGTGAGAAAATTAATTTGCCTGATCCTTCGAAGGGTGCCATGGTAATGAAATGGAATCTAATTATTTGTCCCAATATTCCTAAACCCCCTCAACCTATGACTGACAGCCCCTTCTTGGCGTAGAGCTTATCGGCCTTGGAAGTAGTGTGTTCTCCACGCGATAAAGCATGCGTGAGACTGCTGACACTGCACAGTGGTCCTTAGGGGCAGGCTGGGCCCTGCCAGGCAGCCTGCTGCATCCACTGCACTGCTGAGTCTGCCCCGGTGCTGGGAGGGGGCAGGAGGACACGGAGGTCCGGCTGGCATGGCGCACAGCTTCCTGCCCAGGTGTCCCGGCTTCTGCGCCCTGGGAGGGGCCTGGCACCCCATTTGGGTCAGGACAGGCTGGAGGGGCAGGATCTGGGTCTCCACCTCCCTGCCAGGCTGCCAGACCCCCAGCACCAGCCCAGAGATGGTGGCCAGGGCAAGCCAGGCAGCCATACCCTGAAGTTGCCCAGGCCAACGTTCTGCAGTGGGGACCAAGGCTGTGTGTAAGGACACAAAGCCTGCAGGCTGAACGTTCTTTCTTCTCTCACCATCACCTTTTCTTCCCATTCCAAAAACATCCTGGAACAAAAGTGCACTCTGGTGGTGGTAAGGTCACAGCTCAGGCAGGTGCTGTGTGTGACCCTGCCCTTCACGTGGGCCTCCTGCCCAGACAGTGGGAGACTGAGCTGCAGCCCCCCCTCCTTGCCCCAGGCTCAAGCTGAGTGTAGTCATAGTCAGCAAAGGGTCCTGATGTCCATCCTGTGTCCTGCCTTTTCTGGCTCAGGATGTCAGGCGGCCATTTTAGATTTTCCTGCACAGCTGTGATCGCTCCCGTTTCTCCTAACAAAGAGGTCAGTGTCTTGCTTCCCTACACTGATAACCATCAGAAACCCTATCTGCTCTGCATCCACTGTTGTGGCTTCTCTAAGGCTGCTTCTGGACCATTCTGTGTATGGTGGGGGGCCCAGGCCACGGGACAGATGCCTGCTGCATGTGCAGGTCACAGCGACAAGCACACAGAGGGTCAGGCTGCACACTGCCCACTCTGTCCTCCAGCTCCGCTGGGTGCCCTTTCCACTGCAGTGCACAGCCTTGGGTCTGTCCTAGCCTCTGGGGCCTTGCCCCAGGTGTGTGAGCTCCGAGCATCTTCCAGCCTTTTCCTTCAAGCACTATCAACCAACCCAGCATGGTCCCCACGGGCTAGCTGTGTGCTGGGGGTGGGGGACACAGCCCACCTTGGCAGTGTTCCTGGGCTCTTAGTGTTGGGTAAGTGGCTAGGCAGTGTTCTGGGCCCTGGAGGGAAGGCCACAGGTGTGCAGGTGTGTACGCCCTGTGCTCCTGTGTCCCTCTGCTATTCCCATCCCTGACTCCAGTGATGGCCCTTGTATGAGGAGGGTACTCTGGCCCTTTGCTTGGGTCTTCCTGAACTCTTGTTGTGTTCCTGCTGCTGTAGGAAGGCAGGGTGCCCAGGACCCCAGAAGGGCCTGTGCTTTCCCTCCCTGCCTATCCCTTCAGGGCTTCCCTGCTGAGGGCCAGCATTGTCACCCTATGTGCAGTTTGCCACATCCCCCCGTAGAGCAGGATGGGCATGTGGAGAGAACAGCACAGCCATAGGAGGATGCTGGGAGCTCTAGGAACCTCGAGGCCCAGAGAGGCCTTGCTGTGTCATAACCAGCCCCTGCCCACAGCACTGTCTCAGATGTGGGTGCTGGATGGGGAGGGAATAATGTCATATGTGCGGTGCCAGGAGATGGACTCAGGGGTCCCATGGACAGGAACAGTTGGTAGGCTCCCACTGGTGGGACACAAGCTGACGGGTGATAGCCACAGAAAGTGCTGTCATGTGGTCCGCTCCTGGCCCCGCTTAGGCTAGGTGGGAAGCCCAGGTCCCATGGGGCTGTGTTTCTGTCCATTCCTAGCACTGGATGGACCAGTGCGCAGGGAGCATCAGATCGTTTAGCAGGAAGAGGATGGGAACAGGACAGATGCTGGCCCGGATATCTGCGAAGTCACTGGAGGTGGACACAGAGCCAGGGTGGTTGCAGGGACAGCGGTGCCCTGCCCCTTCCAGAGAGGTGGCCGGGCTATGTCTTGCCTAATGTGAGCTTTGCTATTCTAGTGACCCCTGAAGTCTCCCCCACTTGGGCTGTGCAGGCTGACCCAAAGGGCACTCTACAACCATGCTTGAGCCAGCAGAGGCCTTTCAGGCTGGGCTGCCCTCCCCTGGTCTCAAAGATGCTGTGGTGGGCCGTGAGTAGAGGTTGTGAAGGACAAGTGGACAGGCAGATGGGTAGGGCCAATGTGGGCTATGGTGGGATGAAAGAGCTGGCTCATTTGCTCCCTTAGCCCTCGATCAATGCACCTATGAACACATCCATGCATCCAGTCATCTATTCACCCACCCATGCATGTTTCTACCCACACATCTCATCCATCCATCTATTCATCCATTCATCCATATACCTACCCATCCACCCATCTGTCCACCCAGCCATCTATCCGTCCATGCAGCCACCCACTCATCTCCTCATCCATTCATGCATCCACCTACACATTCATGTGTCCACCCACCCATCCACCTACCTTCCATCCACTCTACTCATTCCTCCCCCACCCCATCTACTCCCTCATCTCCCCATCACCATCTGCTGCCATCCTTTGTCCTCCCGCGTGTCTCTCTACTCAGCCACTGTCCATCCATCCTTCCACCCAACTTCACCCATCATTTATTTTCCTTTGATCTGTCCAATCGCCTATTCACCAGCATGCACATCCTGCTGTATCTGACTGAGTTCTGGAGCTGGCTGGACCCCAAAGGGTCCCTCCCAATGCCTGGAACCCACAGCTGGGTCAGAGAAGAGACAGCAAGTTGGTGCTAGAGCAAGACCTCTGACACCTGAGGCCCTCCTGGGGCTCATTCCCAAGGATGTACATGAGGGACTGTGTGGGGAGACACTCTCCCCAACTCACCCCGCCATCTAGGAGCGGATGGGAAAGAGGTGGGCACACAGTCCCCTATGCACCCCCACCAGGGAAAAGGCAGGACACCCGGCCCTGGCAACTGATAGGACCATCTGGGCTAGGCTGCAATGTCTTCCTCAGGGCGGCTCAGGAGAGAGAACTGGGTCCCATCAGCCAAGCTGATAAGACACCCTCTGAGACACTAGTAAAAATATTTAGACAATAAATGAAGTATCGGAAAGGCACGTATCTTTCGGAGATCAATCATCAGTATGGTGTCTGGACAGTCGGCGCCAAGGCAGAGATAGGGCCTCCCGGGGAGATAAGGGTTAATCAAGGATTCAATTCTGCAGGAGATAGTGGGTCGAGAAGGAGGGGGCCTCTTCCTGTGCAGCTTGGTGCATCCTGCACACTGGGCCTCATGTCCCTAGGGAGGGTCTCAGCCCATTGTGGTCTTCCAGCTGACCTGTGCCCAGGCCCAAGGTGGGGGCCCCGGCAGGAAGGGGGCCTTGGCACCTGCTGTGCAAAGTGCTAGTCCAACCCTGTACTACGGAGCTTGCAGCGTGGGGACTGGGCACATATAGGCCCCAGTTCTCTCTGCAATTTGATCCTGGTGCTTCAGCAATTCCCTGAACCTCTCAGAGCCTCGGTCTCCATACCTGTAAAAGGGGCACAGCAGTGCCTACCCTGAGGGCTGAGGAGTATGAAGTGCAAGGCACAATCTTATCTATTTAGGTCTGAGCTGGCAGGCCCAGGGGGAGCAGGGAGAGAGGCATGGAACAAGCACAGCCCTGCTCTTGATCGTGCCTGCCTCTGTTGGTTGCCATGGAAGGGTTTTCCTGATTCTTTGAGAGTTCAGAGATGGATCAAGGGCCCATCCACGCATGGCTGCCTCCTTCCAGCCAGCTGACCTTCAGCAGCTGGCCTCCAGGGAGAGCCACCAGCTGCTGCCTGCACACCTTGGCAGGGGGCGCTCACTGCCTACAAGGCCAGCTCTGGATACTGCTGCTTCTCTCTATGGAGGCCCATGCTATGCTCAACTGTGATGCCAACAACATGCTGACCCCCACTGGGCAGGGGTCTCTCTCCTGCAGCCATGCCAGGAACCACATCACTCAGAGCCAATCTTCAGTCTGCCTTGCTATTGGGCTTTTCTAGATAAGCTTGAGGTCTTGCCCCTCCTCCCATACTCCAAGTCCTGTTGTAGAGTCCCAGAGGTCAGATTGGGCAGACACCAGCCTAGGACACAGTGAAGAGGTGACTGCAAGCAGAAGTCTAGGCCTCGCCTAGTCTCCTGCCACCCAGTGGAAAGGCCAGATTGGGTAGTCCAGGAACCTCAGCAGGCAGTGTATCTGTGCCCTGGGAAGCTCTTACCATTGGAGGCCCCACCTACAGCATAGATGGTTGCAGGGGATGCGGCTGGGAATTCAGGGTTCGGGAGTCTGCAGCTGGGTGTTCCTTTCACTACTACACACCATCCCCTGAGGCACTGCTTTGGATGGAGACCAGTCTGTAACTTCAGGCCAGTGCTGGGGAGTTACCAGCACAGCACCTGTCTTCAGGTAGAGAAGTGCCACCACAGGCACAGCCCAGCCCTCACTGGAGGAGGTGCTGAGATCCTTGGGACTAAGAAGCCAACACTGTGTGGCCCTGGCTAGCCCAGGTGGATAGCCTGGATCAAGCCACACCTGAACACACGAGGAAATCAAAAAATGCCAAACCTCGGCTACACTTGTGTGCTCTGGCACCCGAATCTGGGCTTGTAGAAACTGATGTGAAAGCCACTTGACCCCTAAACGAGCACTTCCAGGCCCAGGCTGAGTCTCTCAGACACTGCACACAAGCGCTTCCTGCTTCCATGTTACCTGCTTGTGCTTACTAACATTGGTTTTCTCAGCATCAGCACAAGGACAGGCCTGGGTTGAGCTCACTCTCAGCTGTCCCTGTGAGCTGCCACTCCAGCCATGGGTCCTGCCCACCCAGTGCCACTGCTCCCTTGGGAGTAGCTCCTCCCATCACTCCCTGCTCTTCCCTCCCCCTGCTACCCCAGTTTCTACTCAGCACCAAGATTAAACCTCCCCCTGCAGGACCTCCCCAACAGCACACTCCATCTTCAGATCCTCATCACCCCAGCCCTTTAACTGGTGGCAGCAGCTAGGCTCCTTACCTGTTCCGCCTGCCCGGAGGGCGATGCTCTGGCCTGGATGCTCCCATGGAAGGGGCCCCAGGACAGGCCCTCATCAAGGCTGAGCCGGGCCTGCACACAGCTCCGTCCATCCCGTAGCTCCAGTTCTAGCTCCTCTGTGGGGAAAGAAGCAAGGAAGAATGAGTTTGGCTTGGGTATCCCAGCCATCTTCCACAGAGGAGTCATCCTGTGGCATTCCCCAAGCCTTCTCCCCCAGGAGTGTGGCATTTGGTGACGGGGACTGTTGTGAGCCCTGGGCCACTGCGCTCTTGGAACCTGGACAATGGGATGAGTGGTGGCCTCTGAGATTTGTCTCCCTGTGGGGTGTGCAAAGATCTCTGAAATGTGATTACATTAGAGATTTCAGGGTTAGCGGGCAGCCCTGAATCCAGCAACAAGTGTCTTTGTAAGAGGGACAGGGTTGGAGCGAGGAGGCTCCTGGAGCCTAGGGCTAGGATGCAGCCCCGTACACCCTGACCCGCACACCTGTGTTAGCACTCACAGCCTTGCTCCTGCAGTCCTGCCTCCCACTGCCACACCCTGGGGCGGAGTCTCTGTGGACACTGCCACACCCCCGGAAGGGCCTCCCCAGGCCTGGCCTATTGCCAGGATTGCTGCCCAGGGCCCACCTGGGCCTGCCTCATCGGTTGCCCAGCCGGAACACTGCGGTGGCCCCACTTCCTGGAGCCCCACCGGGCATGCGGTGGCCTTAATGGGTGCGATGATCAGATAAGTGGCTGCCTAATGGCAGAGATAACGTGTAAATACGCCAGGAGGCCTGCGGAGACAGTCTAACTGGGTCTTTGTCTTCCCCAGAGCAGATAAGGTGGCAGAGGACCAAGACTGGGACAGCAAGCAAGTTCTGTTCCTCCTGCCGCCACAGCAGCCCTGATGGCCCACCCTTCCACCACTGTTCTGCCTGGCTTAGGGCAGGTCAGCTCTGTCCACTGAGGTAGGGCTCAGCCTGTCCAGCACCATGCAGCCTTCATGGGAACACTGATGCTGTTCCCTGCACAAGTGAGGACAGTGAGGCCTGAGGGGCCCACAGCTGGCAGTGGGTGGCAAGATCTAAGCCAGACTTGATGTTGCCCTGCTCTGGTGTGGTGATGGGTACTGTGTCCTGGGTGCATCTGCATCTCCAGTCACCATGGCCCTTGGGAGTCCCCAGGTGCCTGTGATGCTCAGCTGCCTGCCTGCAGTGGAGCTTCAGAGCCCACGTGAGGCCAGGACGCCACAAGTGACATGGTGGGACCTGCACTGGCCTCTGTCTTCAGGCAGCTGAAAGCCTGTGGTCCACCTGGATCCTGCGCCTTCCCACACCTCTCCTGATGGCTTGTGGATAGAGCCTGTCAGGGCAGTCACAGCCCCATCACTGCAGTGCTCACATCTACCTTGTCACACCTGTGGGGGTTCAGGCTTCTGCCCTGTACCTTCACCCTGATGAGGCCCAGCCCCCCAGACAAGAACCTGCTGGACACTTATCATATCTTCTGGTGCAACAGCAACTCCAGATCAAGCAGCTCCCGCTTCTACATGTTGGGGGCTGAACCCACCACAAGGGCCTGTCAGGGGCAGGAAAAGCTGGGAAAGGTGGGGGGCAGGGTCTTGAAGGAGACCAGGATGTGAGGATGGAGAGAGTAGGATGGTCACCATGACAACCCACTTCCCTGACCTGGGCCACCTCCTGTGGGTGGGTGCAGGCCACTGTGGGTGCCTGGGTTAATAGAGTAGCGCATGTGAGCTCAGCCTTACTCCACAGTGTGTTGTGTAGGGCATGATGTATGCCTCTGACCATAGCAGGCTTGGTGATATTAGCACCATCTGCCCAAGTAAGTTAAGGACTGACCCAAAACATGCTGTGTGTTGAAATACAAAAATGAGTTGTGGTGAAAGACATATGGCCATGAATCTCTCTCAAATTCCTGCCCCTTGCTTTGAAACATTTATGATTCTGGAAATCCTCTTCTCTAAAGATGTGATAGAAAATAAAGTGAATGCTCTGGCCCAGTGCCATCCAATGGAAAGGCAGAATCCTTAAACCATGATGCTGCATTCATCCGCCTTATTCATGGGTCTGGCACCGTGAGACTTGTGCCTTTTCACCCAAGTTGAAATGACCACGAAAGGGAAGCTTGAATTAACTGAGGACCTCAAGATAGCCTGCACAGTGCAGCAAAAGCTCCTCAGGAAAGAGAGCGGAAGAATAGCTGCAGAGGTTGGCTAGGATGATGGGATGAGTATGTTGAGGGAGGCTCTGAGCGGGCTCCATGTCCACCTGTCTTTCATTGCACCATTTTCTTAAACTACACATTCATTGCATGTATTGATCACACCACATCCTTCTAACTCCTGCTTCTGCTGTAGACCCTTATTCAGCCTACACAGGCACAAGCAGGGGCTAGAGCTCAGCCAACAGCCAGCAGAGCACAGCCCCAGCAGGAGGCAGAAATGTGCCGGTAAAGGGGGCAGGAAGAGGCCCTCCAGTCCTGGCATGTGGGTATCTTGGGGGGCTCTAGGCACAGCTGAAAGTGTGTGGAAGCACCAGTGAGAGGAGTGAGGCCTGAGGCCCACAGGACAGAGACAGACAGCTGTGCGGATGCCAGCCCCTCACCACAGGACATCTTGGGATAGGAAGCCAAGCTGGCACCACACAGGACAGTGACCACAGCTTGGCTGTGCACTCCCAACTCAGTGCTCACCTCTGCCTGGGGCTCCTGGCAGATGGAGGTGGGGCACAGGCAGATCCCACAGTGGTCCCGTAGGGTGGGCCTTCTGGGGGAGCTGCCCTTCAGCTCCAGCAGGTCCTGGCCACCCATTCCCTCTCTCTGCTGGACATGGGACAAGGGCTCTGCACCCAGAAACTCACTAGCCAGTGCCACTCCTACCCCATGTACCATGCCTTAGCCACGTGCTGCAAGGGCCCTTACTGATGCATCTGGGGAGGTTGAGGTCCAGAGTGGTTAAGCATCCAGCCCAAGGGTGCACAGTGGGCAGGTGGTCCCTTTTCCTGGTTGGCTCATCTCACCCTCTGCAGTTTCTCCCTGCTGGCTGGCTGGGATGTCTGGTGGATCAGCCTGGCTGTATAGGCCTTGCACAGGGGCAAGACTGACCGACTCACCACTGCACATTTATCTCCAGAGGAAGCACGCCCTGGGACTTGGTGCATCCCGCCATGTCCCTGGAGAGTAGGATGGGAAATTCCAGCTCTCAGGACTCTAGGCCTGATGGTATTCCTGGGGCAGGGCAGCACTGGGCAGAGAACTGGGGCCTGGGTGCCACCAGCCTCAGTTTTCCCAAGTAGGGCCAGCGAGGTAGCTCAGCATTCTAAAGCACCTTCTTAGGCAAGCTTAGGCAACCACAGGGACCGCAGTTTGATCCCCAGCACCACATGCTGCACCAGCCCCACTCCCAGGGCACGCTGAGCCAGCCATAATATAAATAAAGTTAAAAAACAAAAACAAAAACAGTTTTTCCTGTGTGGGGCTCACACTGATGGTCAGAGGAGGACCTGCTGCTCTTTCTCCCCAGGGGTCTCTCCTACAGCAACTCCTGCCTTGGCCTGGGGTTTTCCCACTTTTATATAGTCAGGAAGGGGCCCCAAAAGCTCATAAAAGTGGCCTGAGTTCATTCACACAGCCTGCATATAGCCATTCTGTCCAGACACATGGAGGCCTGGGTGCCCTCAGCCTCAGTTTCCCACTCTGAGGTGGGGAGCCTTTTGTCAGTGTGGGGCTCCCTCTGGCCCCTGCTTGTGCCACCAGCTTCCCTGAGGGCCAGCCTTATTTATGGAAATGGATGTGGCCTCTTGAGCCCAAAGTCCAGCAGCCCCCAGCCTCTGGTGGAGGAACATCGGCCTCTGCGGTCGGTGTGGGTGCCCACCCCACCACCACAGCCCCGATAATCTAATCGCCCATCACTCCCGCCCAGCCCCACCCTGTGGCTCCCACAGGCCAGCTGGGGAGCGGCCCTATCTTGGGGATCGTGCTGTTTGCCTTTGATAAAAGTCACAGAAAAGAAAAGAAAAAGGAAGGGAGGAGCCAGGTTGGTGGGTTCTAGAAGATTCTAAGGGTCAGTGGGCACAGGTGAGAAGATGGTAGGCAATGCATGGGACCTGGGCATGTCTGATGTCCCCGCATCCCAAATGAACATGGAAACCCAGGTCCAGAGAGGACAGTGACTCCCTGGGTGACTCAGCAGACAGGTTTGGCCAGTGGGTGGCTGCTCCCTAGATCAAGCTGCTCCTGAACGCCATGTCAGGAAACAGAGGGGCCTGGGCTGTTCGAGCTCTGGCCCACGGCTGTGACTGTGGTATCTTCTACCAGGCTGGGGAAAGCAGCAAACATCTGGCCCAGGTGAGGCCTGCACTGCAGTACAGTGAATCCCCCAGAGCATCCAGGTGCCTCCACCAAGAAGGGGCAGAATATGAGATGGCAGCAGGACCTCAGCTCCATGAGAACAGGCACAGGGAGGGATATTGTGACTTGTACCAGGCAAGGCGTGAGTGCCCGCTGTGGGCCAACTGTGTACATAAACGAGGGTCAGGCACTGTGTGGTGGCACATGCATAAAACACCAAGTATCTTGGGAGGCTGAGACAAGAGGATCACAGGCAACTTAGCAAGAGCCTGTCTCAAAGTGAAAAATAAAACAGGCTGAGAATGTGGCTCAGTGTGAAGGACCTGGGTTCAAATCTCCAGAACTGGAAACAAAATAAATAAATAAAACAAAAATTAAAAAATAAGGATCATCAGGCTGGTTGTGTCGGTACAAATTTATACTCTCAAACATTTAGGAGGTTGAGGCGGGATTGCAAGTTCAAGGCCAGCCTGAGCAACTTAGTGAGACTCCCTCACATGCATGTCTGCAAACCCCTGTTAACCTCCCAAAACACAAACACTCAAACCTCTCCCCAAAATAATAGGCTGGGGTTGTAGCTCAGTGTGTAGGGGACATGATCTCCAGTACTACACACACAAGCAAGGGTGCCAGCTGTTACTGCAGGAAAGCCTGATGTGGACATGAAGGACTGCAGCAGACCAGGCTGGGCTCCTGCTTGGCCAGCTGGCTGCTGCCCCCAACAGTGCAGGCCCTGCCCCTGTCCCATGTCTGGATGTTAGGTGGCTATGAGTGAGTTGCTCTGGGGGGGGTGGCGGGGGTACGCTCTGCAGGGAAGAGTGGCCACCAGGGCCCCTACTCTACCCCCACTCCCTTTCAGCAGCTTGGCCTCAGTGGGAGGGCCTGGCCTTGCTACGGCTCTGGCAGGACTCTCCATACCTGATGTGGCTACCTACAGCCAGCGTCAGCCTTGGGACTATATCATCTGGGGCCAGGCATCAAGTTGAGCTTTACTCCTGAGTGCCAGGGGCAAAAGGGCTTGTGGGGTAGCCTGGTGTGGGATCGGCAGGTTAGGTCAGGGCTGGGGGACCAGAGAAGCCTCCTGG
Organism: Capromys pilorides; assembly: GCA_004027915.1. NCBI lineage: Eukaryota > Metazoa > Chordata > Mammalia > Rodentia > Capromyidae > Capromys > Capromys pilorides. The sequence continues at coordinate 1,825 of PVKN010008836.1, read as the reverse complement.
TGTGCTTGTGTGCCCACAGAGGCCAGCAAGTTCAGTTACTATTAGCCTCCAGAGGAGGCCAGGCAGTGCTGGCTGCAGTGGACACACATCACTCTTGGGAGTGTGGCCTGGGAAGAGGGACAGGTGGCTGCTGCCTGCCCTGCCCCTGCTCACCCCTCCCTGGGAGCCACACAGGCGTCCAGCCGCTTTCTCCCTGCCAGCTGCCACTAGGCCTGGAGACCTCAGCAGGGTACCATGGATCTGGGTCCCAGGTTGGCTCCAGACATTAGTGAGGTGGGGACAGGGTTGCCTCTGGATGCTGTGGCCCTTCCTACCCAAGCACCCTCCCTGACTGCAGGGACCTCAACTGGTATCGATTTTTTTGACAGGGAACACTGGTATCTTTATCAGTGAACCCTGGCCCCAGCTAATGACAGAGTTGGGCACTCATGGGGGGGGGAAGGTTGTGGGTGGGGTACCTCCTACCCCTGTGGGCCCAGGATCAGCACCTGCCTTGTCCTCTGTCCCTGGAGGTGGCTCTGTGGAGCTTGGACAGGGCTTAGCCTCATGGGGCACAGAGCCAGCTCTCTGTGGAGGCCCTGGGGCTCACTGCCCAGTTGAGGCTTCCTGGGGAGGGACAAGGTCTCAGGAACCACTGCTGCGTCCTCTGGCACAGCCAGCAGCACTGGCTAGCATCAGGACCCTGGGATGGGCAGTGGGCTCGAGTCCTTCCATGGACACTCAGGTGTCCTGGCCCAGGCTAGACAGCATCATCACAGCCCTGTGGCACCTGAAGACTTTCCCAGAAGTCAATGCTGGGTTTCTGGCCTCAGTTTTCCTACCTTGGAAGTGGGCACACAGAGCCCATGGTAGAGGGTGCTGGCACTTGCACTCTCCTGAATGCTGTTGGGTGAGCTGAGTGGGGAGGTGATGTCTCTGCATTTCTTTCCCCAGGGACACTATCTGCCCAACCTGCAGAAGTCAGGTGTGAAAACTGGTAGGGTAGTGGCCATGACGCCAGAGTCTGAGGTAGACACCTTATGCCACCCTGTGTTCACCACTAGTGCCAGAGGAAGGCACCATCCTGAGGCACAAACTGTGGTATGCTCAGGGCACACAGGGCTGGGTATCAGCCACTTACACACAACATCCTACCTGTTTCCCACAGTGGAGGCGCCTACCAGGCAGAAGGTTGTGGGGACTGCTGAGCCCCTCCACCTGGCTTCATGGAGCAGCTGACACCTGCTCATGAGGGTTGTAGTCAGCCTGGAGGCAGGCAAGGAGACCAAGGGTTAGAGAGGACCTGGCCACATGGCAGGCTGTGGTGAGTTTGGGCCCTGCCCAGGCTCCTTGGGGAGGGACAATACCATGAGGTGTGGCCTCTATCTGCCAGGCTGGACCCAGTCCTGGTCTCTGGCGTAATTCTTTCTGCTCTGCCTCTGTCTCTGGTTGGACACAGTGGACTCACACTCCACACCCTGCTCCTGACTGCCTGTCTAAGAGAGCTAGCCCTGTTCCCTTGGCCTAGGAATCCCTGCACCTGCCTGAGCCCCTGGCTTCTGGCATGGCTACCTCAGAGGGCTGCATGGGACACCTCTGTCAGCGCCACTTACTTCTTAATTCCCATCATCTTCTCCTAGGACGCATGCAGGGCAGCAGAAACGAATCCATCTCCACCAAACAAGGATGTAGCTTCGGTGCCCTGCCTGCCATCCATCCTGAGAAGCGTGTGTGTGTGTGTGTGTGTGTGTGTGTGTGTGTGTGTGTGTAGAGCCCTGGGATTCCCACTGAGCTACATCCCAGCCCTTTTTAATTTTTTAAGACACAGTTGCCCAGGCTGGACTCA
>PVKN010008835.1:0-24574 GCA_004027915.1 Capromys pilorides | reverse complement strand
ACTGGTTAGAAAACAACACTGTATTACAACAAATATTGTGAAATTCATATTAGTTTAAGTGAAAATCTGTATCACTTGTAATTTTTTGTTTTAAATCTAATTTGTACTCCTTAATGTGAGAACCTGAAAGAGAAAAATGGAATCTGAACAATACAATAGACACTAGTAAAAGGGAATGAATTTAGTCAAAAGGAAAGTTACCAAGTTGAGGAAGACAGGACAGGGAGTGGGGTAAAGAGATAAATCTATGTAAGATATATCTCTTACATAGAGATATATGTAAAAAGACTATGGCAGGTTGCTTTTCATTGTAATCCATATTTTGCCAATCTGTAATGTAATCAAACTAGTACTAGGATTAAACAAGGATTTTATACAAAATAAAAGGCAAATGATGAAGATAAAGCACATTTCTCAATTCAGTGGGCCAGTAGAGTCAGGATTTCTGAGATGACAATGGTCAAAACTGATAGGTCTGTGGATAAATACGAAGATTCTTTTTTAAGACATCTAAAAGAATCACTTCTTCACCAACCTCAAGGGTTTTTGGGAGTGAGGTACTAATCCTTACAATTTCCTTCCACTAGGCCTTTTCCTTCCATGACAGTTATTTTTATTAGTTTATTAAGTCATTTGTGCATGTTACCTTTTAACGTTCCATAAAATTTATATATTTTACTCTCTCATTCTATGGTTTTAAATTTTATTATTGCCAGCTCAGCCTGCCCTGGGGGTACGGCTGGCATAGCATGTGGTGCTGGGGATCAAACCATGGTCCCTGTGATTGCCTAAGCTTTCCTAAGCAGGCACTTTAGACTGCTGAGCCATCTCGCCAGTCCTTCATAAAATTTATACTTTGCTATGAACTAGAGAATATACAATTATCTGCAAAGTATGAAGGATTTTATAATTTAGGTACAGATATATGAATGTTTTATTTTTATTTTTTATTACAGAAGCCACTCAGACTGTTCCTTCCCTCTTACTCCAAGACAGGAGGAGATACGAACATTTTAGAAGTATCCGTATCTTGTTTTTTTGCGGGGGAAAGGTCTACAGGGTGTTCAGGGTCTCATTACTAGATCAGACTTAGTGATCCATCTGTTTATAGCCTCTCAAGAGCTGAGATTATAGTCTACCATTTGCTTAACACTAGGTATACACAAATGTTAACTGAAAACATTCTAAGCAGGGGAGGAGACAACCATTAACATCCCAAGCAAGGGAGACAACAAACAGGGAGTCAGCAGGAGAAGCTGTTATCTGTCTCTTTGAATTTTAGCTTACTCCAACACCTGCAGAGAGCTTACTTCTGGACTTTTCCATGCTCAATATTTCTATCAATTGGGGGGATGACCCACTCAGGACCCCACCTCCTGTCCCTCTCTTGGACAGGAGCTCAGGAGCTTTCTTTCCCCCAATAAATCTATTCTGCTCATAAATAAATAAATAAATATATATATATATACACACACACACACAAATATATATTACATGTAATACATTATACATAATATATTATACATATATTATATATAATATATATAATGAACTCATTATCTTCGATCTACCATTACTGATGATAGGGTCTATCTTCCCATAAAAGATTTTCCTGGTCTCTGCATTCATATCCTCTCAACATACTTACCAGCCAACAGTGAGCTAGGTCTTACTCAAGGGTCTTTGAGCTTAAGTATCACAGTTTATCCCTTTGTGTTTTTTATGACATAAAATGTGATATAACCAATCACTAAAATCACCGTTAAATTCACTGTTTTGTAAGTTTTCTCCTCAGTGTAAATTATATTCTCAGTGAGGGTGAACATCTGGTAGTTCTTTGTTCCACAATGACTCTATTCCTGTTGGTTTGAAACTCAATATTGTTTAATAAAATCTCATAAGGCTTTTTCACAGTTATTATGCTAATAGGATCTTTCTTGTGTAGGAGATCACTTATGTGTGATAAGCTGTGACTTTCTGAGAAAGTATTTTTTAATTTCATTGAATCAACATATTTCTCTCTTGCATGCAGCATTCCCTTATGATAAACAAGGCATGACAAATGAGAGAAAGCTTTCCCACAATCAGAGCATCCACAGGGTCTCTCTCCTGTATGAGTTCTTCGATGTCTACTGAGGCATGACTAATGCCTGAAAGCTTTCCCACAGTCACCACATATATAGGGCTTCACTCCTGTGTGGTTCTCTGATGGTTAATGAGACCTGACCTATGTGAACATGATCTTCCACACTCACGGCATACAAAAGGAGTCTTGCCTGTAGAAATCTTTGATGTGATATCAAGCATGTCTTCTGGCTGAAACCTTTCCCAAATTCATTACACACATAAGGTTTCTCTCCAGTATGAGTACACTGGTATATAAGGAGATTGCCCTTTTGGATGAAGCCTCTTCCACATTCGTTACATGTATAAGGCTTCTCTCCAGTATGGGTTCGCTGATGTACAGTGAGGTTCCCTTTTCGAATGAAGCCTTTTACACAATCATTACATATATATGACTTCTCTCCTATATGAGTTCTAAGATGTGCATTGAGCTGTGATTTCCCGTGGAATGCCTTGTCACATTCAGCACATTCATAGGGTTTTTCTCCCGTATGAATTCTCTGGTGTTCAACAAGCCTGAACTTCCTAGCAAATGCTTTCTCACACAGACTGCCTCTGTAAGCTTTTCCCCTTGTATGAGCTCAGTGATGATTAGTAAGTCGAGACTTCTTGAGGAAGCCCTTTCCACAATCACTGCATACATAGGGTTTCTCTCCTGTATGCATTTTCTGATGTGCAGCGAACTGTGATTTCCAGTGGAATGCTTTGTCACATTCAGTGCACTCATACTGTTTCTCTCGCATAAGTGTTTTCTGATGTTCAGTGAGCCAGGACTTTCTGGCAAAGGCTTTCCCACATACAATACATCCGTGAGGTTTCTCTCCTGTATGAACTCTTTGGTGATCAATAAGGCCACACCTCTTGAGGAAGGCCTTTCCACATTCAGTGTATACATGTGATTTGGTTATCTTTTGAGTTATCTGATAAGAATTTGTATTCACCGAATTTCCACATTCTGGGAATTTAAATTCAGTATTAAATTTTTCATGCCTGGCATGGAGGAATGACTTCCCATCTTCATTAATCTCAACAGAATTCTTTACTTCATAGCTTCTGTTTCGTTTAAGTACACCTAAATTTGATTATAGTGTTTTCATATGTAAGTCACACATATCATGACTTTGCTTTAAAAGGAAATTACTTTTCCTCTGATGAAGGATATTTCCAAGTTCGTTATGTTTATGGTGTTCTATTCTTTTCAGCCATTTTTGGGTTTGTGAGCGGGACTGTACATCAGCTTTCTTGATTTCTAGGAAAGAGGGCAACAAGAAATCATGCCACATGTATACAATAGAATTGAAGTACTTCACAAGATTAGTTCTTCATTGGCAACACTATTACCTCAAGTTAAACAAATTCTAGTAGATATGTTCATTATCATTTGGATGAGGATAAAATAAAGTAACTTCAAATAAAAAGCAGAGTACAAATAACTTTAGTGCTAAATACAAGTTAAGAAAAGTTGTTGGTAGCAGTGAAGAGGAAAGTAGAGGAAATCAGGATATAAACAAGAGAAAGAGAAGATGTAAGGATTATTCCTAATTATTTGGATTGAGCTACCCTAGTAGATAGCAAAGTAGTGCCCTCTTCATGAAGTCATGGGTATTGGGGAAACCAAGTGGGCATTTTAAAGAATATCATCCTTGAGGTGGGTTTTTAAATATTCAAGTATAAGCATGAAAAGTCCAGTTGAATATATAAACTAAGAAAAGAGTCTGTGGCTTAGTTCAGTTTCAAGCACCTGCTCAGGCAAACACAGTCAGGCACAGGGGACCTGGATTTGATCCCTAGCTCCACAAGCCTTACCAGACCCACCCTTAAAGACAGCCTGAGAAAGCCAAAAAAAACCAAAACTCTTCCAAACTAAGAAAAGTCTTTCTGGAAATAATTAAAATTACCATTATTAGCCAGGTATGTAATCCCAACACCTGGGAGGCTGAGGTAGGAGGATCAATGTAAGTTGAAGACCAGCCTGGGCTACAAAAGTGAGCTCAAGGCCAACCTGAACTGCATAGTGAGACCCTGTCTCAAAAAGACAAACATAAATAAATAAACAAACAAACAAATAAATAAAAGGGCCATCAAGATAGCTCAATGGTCTAAAGCGCCTGCTTAGGCAAGCTTAGGCAACAGCAGGGGACCTCAGTTTGATCCCCGGCACCACATGCTGTGCCAGCCCCACCCCCAGGGCAGGCTGAGCCAGCCATAATATAAAGTTTAAAAAATTATTATTATTTATTTTTATTTTTTATTTTTTTGTGGGACCAGGGTTTGAACTCATGACCTTACACTTGCCAGGCAGGCACGGCACTTGTGCCACGGAGCTATCTCCCCAGCCCCTAAAAAAAATTACAAAAAAATAAAAAAATAAAAAAATAAAAAATAAAACTACCATTATTAATAATGGAAAAAGCCTGGCCAGGTAGCTCAGCAGACTAAAGTGCCTGCTTAGACAGGGCACAGTGGCTTGGGTTCAAGATGGCTATTGACACTGGGTGTGGTGGTACATGCTTCTAATCCCAGGGTTTGGGAGGCTGAAAACAGAAGGATGACTATTAGTCTGATCTATGTAGTGAGACCTTGTAGACCCTATACCAAATACTTAAGAAATAAAGTATAAATTTATTTTATACTTTTTTAAATACTGGAAAAAGTGTAAATTACCAGCATGATAAACAATTAACTGAATGACATCATGTTTGGAAAAACACGTAGACTACAACAAGATAGTTATTTATCAATCTTTTTTTTTAAGTTTTATGTATTTGGTACAGGGTCTCACTATGCAGCTTGGACTTGGAGTGATCCTCCTTTTTCTACCTTTCCAGTGCTTGGATTACAGGCCTGCACCACCATGCCCGGTCTCAGTGGCTGGCTTGGCATATCTGAGGTGAAGCCAGGATGGCATGTAGTAGCAGGGATCAAACCCAGGGTCCTTGCACTTGCCTAGGCAGGCACTCAGAATGCTGAGCTATCTCTGTGGCCCTATTTATTAATCTTAAGCTTATAACTGCAACACTAGTAAGGGTTTGGGTTTGGAAAAGTCCACTGAGGGTAACAAATACTTAATGACCAGGGAAATAAGCAGACAAAATTAACCCCTAGGCCTAAGGCCAGGGCCAAATCAAATTGCCTATAAAATCTTGGCAGCTTAAAGCAAGGTAAACACCACAACTGAGGTCCATGTGACTAGTACTCAAATTCCTCTCAGTTATCAGACAATCACGTTACTAGCTGGCCATGATCTGTTATTGTGTGCTTTTCCAAAAGTACTTTGTTCTTTGAATCCCTAAGCATTGCCTGCATCAGCAATCCACCCCATCACTTCCTGCAACCGACCAGCACACCCTCCAACCAAGCTGTGAACCACATAAAGGCTAGCAACACTGCCTTATGGTCTTAGTTTTTTTCCTGGCCCAGTTACCCTTGTAACTAAAATGTATGTCTTGTCTGTGTTTTATTCCTTTATTATATCCCTCAGCGGGACACAGGTGGTCCGAGGACAGAGTCCTGATATTCTCCTATGACTATTCTTGTAATATTTTATTCCTGGAAAATTTTATTTCTCAATAAATCCAATCTCTTCTAGAATGTTAAGATTGTGGTTCATAACCTAGGCTAAAGTGGACCTACTTACACTCATACTGACTAGGCCAGCCTGTCTCCCAAAATCTCACACAAATGGATGCAGAGAGAAGGTATTGGAAGACATAACAGAAATCTATGCATTTAATAAAAACTGATCTTTCTGATCTTTACTTCTCCAAACTTTTTTATCTGTATTTCTATTATAGAAAATTTCACTTAGTCCTAACCCCTCCCAGACCTGGTACATCTAACAATAGCAGGAGCACTTCTATGACTGTGAAGAAATGTATCTAAGTTACAACTTCCAAACCGGAAGGCCTGATTTCTCTGCCTACATCTCCTCTTCTGCCCATCATCCTATCAGGAAGTAGGATTCATGCCAGAAACCTTACCACAATATTTAATTTCTCTTATACTTTTTATCAATATCAGTAGAAAATTCCTTTGTAAACATATTGAGAAACCGTTAATACTCATTCCTCCTACCCAAGTCAAACATAATCACTCTGTCTTGTACTAAAGCTATGATTTCTTATGTGGATTTCAGGTTTATTCCTCTTCTTCCTATTATGAAGGAGTCAACTTGATCTTTTACTACAAATTATAATATGTCACTCACTCTTCTACTTAAAACACCTTCATGTTTCTCATCTTTTTTTTTTTAAAGAAAAAGAATCTTTGAAAGTTGCCACAAGTCCTATCTACCCTAAATTCTAGCTACTACCACAGTGATCTTATCTCTAATCACTGTCACCCTTCGTATTCCACTGAGCTCAAATATGTTTCCTTCAAGTTCCTCAAGTATATACTAGCTTCAGGACTTTGAACTTCTTATTTTACATGCAACTTTTTTTTTTTAAATGTGTTTAGTACAGAGTCCACAGGGTCCCACTACACAGATCAGACTGGTAGTGTTTCTCCTGTTTTCAGCCTCCCAAGCATTGGGATTATAGGCGTGCACCACCATGCCCGTCTCGATCACCATCTCAGCGTGCCCAGGGAGTGAGACTGACACAGTACACCAGGGATCAATCCTGGGTCCCTGCCCTCCCTAGCAGGCATTTTAGTCTGCTGAGCTATCTGGCTGGCCCAATCTACATGGAATGGAATTCACCCAAATGACCTAATCATGTGTTTCACATTGGTGCTCAAAGCCACCCAGCCATTCCTGGACTGGCCAGATAGCTAAGTGGACTAAAGCACCTGCTCAAGCAAACTTAGGGGCCAGGGGTTCAATCTCCAGCCTGCCATGTTCTCTCTCTCCCACCACCCATGAGATGAGACAGTGATTGAGACTGGGCGTGGTGGCCATAGCTGTAATCTCAGCACTTGGGAAGCTGAAAATAGGACGATCACTGTGAGTCTGATCTGTGTAGTGAGACCCTGTAGACCCTGTACTTAAATACATAAAAAAAAAAAAGGGAAGACTTGGCCAAATAGCCATTCCTATCCTAAAGTATAGCTCTCTTCCCCTCCTACATTATTCCTCTATGTTATTTTAATGATCTTCCCAGCATTTTTCATAAGACATTTGCTTGTTTTTGGCTTTTGGCACAGTCTCCTTATGTAGTTCAGGGTAGCTTTGACCTATGTAGCTTAGGCTACCCTTGAGCTTTCAGCAATCCTCCTGCCTCAGCCTTCTGAGTGCAGAGATTAAAAGCATGAGACCATGTCCAGCTTAAGAAATTTATTTTGATTACATTTTTCCCTCCTTTTTGTAAAATGTTGCCCTCAGAAGAGTTTTTTATTTTTTTTTCTTCACAATTGTCAGGGGCAGTATAGTATTTAACAGGCTATAAAAAATATTCAGGGCTGGTGAGATAGCTCAGTGGTCTAAAGTGCCTGCTTAGGCAAGCGCTTTAGACCACTGAGCTATCTTGCTGGCCGTTCTTTCTTCTTAAAATTAATAAAGTTATAAAACATATTTATGACAATCACAAAGTGCTTCAGGTAATGAAATTTACACACATGTGAACACACTACTAGGGAGATCGCTTTAAAGGTAGATGACCAGCTGGGCCGTGGTGGCCACACCTGTAGTCATAGCACTTGGGAGGTTGAGGCAGGATGATCAGTGTGAGTTCGAGACCAGCCGGGGCTACAAAAAGTGAGCTCAAGGCCAGGCTGAACTGCATAGTGAGACCCTGTCTCAAAAAGGCAATAATAAATAAATAAATAAATAAAATAAACAACAAATAAAAACAAAGGTAGATGACCACGAGTTAGTTTTTGAAAAAAAAGTGGAAAACAAACTCTAAAAGCAAGTTTCAAGGTTTGACTAAAATATCACTTAACAAGTGGGCCAGGGAGATAACTCTATGGTACAAGTGTCTGCCTGGCAAGTACAAGGTCATGAGCAAGAACCTCAATCCCACCAAAAAAAATAAAAAAATAAAAAATAAAAAAAAAATTTAAAAAAATGTCACTTAACAGAATAGTAATTTCTCTTACATGACTATTATGATTCTCTAGGACTTACTTCTATCAGAGCATAACAAAAGGAAAGCTTTAAGAGAATGAGTACAGTACTATCATTTAAAAGAAACTACCATAATGAGCAGAGTTAATAACTGCACATGTGTTTCTTATTTATTTATTTTTGGCGGGACCAGGGTTTGAACTCACAACCTTGTACTTGCCAGGCAGGCACTTGTACACAGAGCTATCTCCCCAGCCCCTAATAACTGCACAGAGAAATTAAAGCAAAGTAGGCATGAATCTCAGTGAGTTGGTATGGGGTGGAAACAAAAAAATGAGAGTTTTGAAAACAAATTTAAGGGAACTCAGGAGGCAGGGAAGTTTCAAGGTACCTCCATAGGTAGCCAGGACAGATTTGAGGAAATGTCATATTTGAGGATAATTTTATAGATCAAACATGTAAGTTAGAAAGTATTAAGAGACATATCATCCTGAAAGTCTCTACAAAGCACATGATCTTTAAGAAACTGGAATGATGAGATGATGAGGGCCAGTGGGATAGCTGAGGGCAATAAGTGCCTGCTTAGGCAAGCGTAGGGACAAGGGTTCAATCCCTGGCACCACATGCTACGCCGGCCCTGCCCCGAGGCATGCTGAGCCAGCCACTGAGACCAGGCGTGATGGCACCCCTGTAATGGAATTTTAGGAACTATGTAGCTGGGGGAGGCTGAAAACAAGAGGTTCACTACAAGTCCAAGCTGTGAAGTGAGACCCTATACCAAATTAAAAAAAAGAAAGAAAAAGAAATTAGAATGATAAAAATGTATACGATTGAAATTAGAATGAAATATGAAAAACAATTCCTTTGTAGAATCTCATAGTGTGGACAGAGATGCTTAGGAAACAGAAATATGGAAAGCAATAGACTACACTGTCATTGGGGCACATGACTGAAGAATGGAGTATGTCAGGAAAGGAAAGTAACATTGTGCAGAAGGGCAGGAAAATACAGTAAGAAGACAGAATGAAAATCAAGCTGAGCATGGTGGCACACACCTGTAATCCCAGCACTTGGGAAGCTGAGGCAGGAGGATCTGTGCAAGCTTGAGACCAGCCTGAGCTAGAAAAGTGAGCTCAAGGCCAGCCTGAACTGCATAGTAAAACCTTGTTTCAAAAAGACAGACAAAAGAGAAAAAAAAAAAAAAATCAAAGATCTCATGGAAGAAAGGCTAAGAAAGTGAAATTTCATAGTAAGACAAGAAGAAGAGGTATAGACACTCTGGTGGGGGAAGGATGGCAGGAATTGAGAATTTCAAAAAATAAGAAATCTACAGAAAATAGTCAAGACCCAGAAGTGGCGAACTCCAAGCAGAGATATAGAGGTACCTACTCTTATAAACACCTTAAAGGAATCAGAGCTCTTACGTGGGGAAAAAAGAAATGTGCAGACACCATTTACATATCCTCAGACACTCTCACAACTGTGACAACTCTGAAAAATAGAATATGTCTCTCTGGGCCCCCATCCTCACAGGCTCTCCTCACTCACCTGAACAGATCTGACCGTGGATTTCATCCTCTGCTGTCCACGGCTCTCCACACAGTAACTTGGAGAGAGCTTCTGGCTTGCTGGCTTGCCATCCTGTTCATGGGAAATGACAGAAGTCTTAGGCTCAACAAACTGGCTATGATCTGTCAACACGAGAGAAAGTCCTATTTTAGGAACTATGTAGCCTATGCCTAAAAAGCAAAGACTCTTCCGGCAAGAAGACGGCACATTGTATTGTCTAATCTGGGGCCAGAGAAGACTACAAATTTACCACTCAAAACGATACAGGCTCTCTAGAGCTTCTAGAGCTGAGGAAGGAAAGGCTACTAAGAGGCACCTTCCCAGTGACATGGGCGGCAGTCCTCACCCACTGACACCAGGCTGCTGCAGTTCTCCAGCATCACAGCCTGGTACAGGTCCTTCTGTGCAGGGCCCAGGAGTTGCCACTCCTCCCAGGTGAACGTCACAGTCACGTCACGTCCTCCAGTGTCAGTGACTCCTGTAACACAGAGCTGTGACTTCCTTGTGAAGATATGAAAAACATAACCTTTTCTACATCTTTGCACCTATCTGTTTTTGTTTAATGCACTGTGGATGTGAAATCTTACAAAAATATTCCCTTAAGTGTCGTGTATCCAAGTAGAAATTTCTGTTATGTGTAGAATTTACTGGTAGCAAATATGTAACTCAGGAACAGCCAAATAGAAGGCACATTTGGTAAGGTGTAGGGTTGAGGAGATTGTGTGGATTGCCCTGCTCTCTCTGGATGTAGCACACTCACAGCACCTCAATGTATACACCAACCCCATCATTTCAAGGAGCTCATGGAGGTCTCATTATATAGGCATGAATGACTTCATCACTGGTCACTGAGACTGAACTCAATGTCCAACCTCACTACCTCAGTGGAAGTTGGGGATAAGGCCAAAAGTTTCAATCTTTTACACAAGGCTTGTTTTTTCACATAACCAGTCTCATCCAAGCTGAAGCTATCTAGAGAACCAAAAACTGTCATTTTACCGTAACAAGAGAGGCTCTTATGAACTATATCAGTGATATCAAACTATTTCAAGCCTTTTATGGGCGCTATACTAGAAAGTAAAGATAAAGACCAAATAACCTGAAACTGCACTAAGAACAATATACTCCAGATTCTACTTTGCCTCAAGGTTGAGAGCTTAAGTGTATTTGGTCAATCCTGCTCTATGAAATTTGTACCCTTTCCACTTATTTCAACTGACTTTTAAAGTCTTTCAGAAGCAGTCACAGAATAAAGAGAAAAAACAAAACAAACTCAGTTACCTGATTCTTGATCGTTTTCTTCTGTTATTGGCCAGTAACTAGGAGGCTGTGTGTTTAGCCTTCTTCATGAACTGCTCTAAATTTCTAGCTAGAAATCTTCATGTCCAGCCAATGGCATCTCCACAATGGTGATACCCACATCCTGCAGCTTCTTCCCACTTCATCTGCTATGTTTGCTCCTGGTACCAGAACCTGTGGGCTGAGGAGTAATTCACTGTGAGGACAGTCTCTTTGGATACAGAAGCCAGCATGGCTACATGCACTCCCCTTAGCTCAAGTCTGTCCCTAATCTTTATCTGGGGCCCTAGAATATTTTTACACAAAGGTAACAAAATACTTCCAATGTATGGGCAATATGCCCTTCTCCTGTGAGGCGGCCATGAGTGGCCTACCAATGGAGAAATGGGAAAGGACAACCACTAAAATACCAAGGGACTTCTCAGACAGATCTGTTTTTAATAAAAAGAAAGAAAGAAGGAAAGAAAGAAAGAAAGAAAGAAAGAAAGAAAGAAAGACCAACCGACCAACCGACCAACCATAAAGGCCTGGATATTTATTCCTTTGTAACTACATGGGCTCATGTACCTGTTCAAAAGTCTCTGTACATACCATGTGTATATATACCTCACCTTGCTTTGAAGACAAACATAATAAGCAAAGTACTGATATTACCTTGTTTAATTTTTCATTATTACATACTTTATATTGCTCAAGTTGGCTTATATAGTCCAGGTTAGCCTCAAACTCACAGTGATCTTCCGGCATCAACCTTGAGGACTAGGATTACAGATGTGGGTCTTGTGAGGGAGGAGGACTGTGAGGTGCTCAGACAGGGTCTCGCAAAGAAGTTCAGACTGGCCTTCAGCTTACTATATAGCCCAGGCTAGCCTTGAATTTATGGTGATCCTCCTGTCTCAGCCTTCCAAGTGCAGGAATTGCAGATGTGCACCACCATTCCCCCAACAGACTCATTTTTTTAAAGCTATATCAACTAAAAACAAAGTACATTATGGAGGAAAATTCCACTAAGCAAAAGTTGTAATAAGCTCCAAAGGTTCATCTCTCCTCAGAGATGAGTAAAAGCAAAAACAAAAGCTGTCAGAAGTCAAGGCAGAAGGATCACAAGCTCAAGGCCAGCATGGGCTATAACAGTGAGGCCCCAGCTAGAGCAATGTTGGGGATAGAAAAGACAGGCAAGCTCTGAACCATGTTTGTTTACTCATGCATCAACTTTGGTTATGGTCTTGAAGACTGCAGCTGACATTCCAAAGTTGGGACTTTTCACAAGAATTATGTGTCTTTTTAACACTGTCTCATAGTTACCTGAAGAATGTATGTAATACCCTCACTCCTATTCCACTTACTCTGACACTCCCTCACTGTGGGAAAGTTGCAGGTATTTCTAAAAACCGTAAGGTGGAAGAACAACCAGCAGCTTCCTGGGGCAAAGGATTATAGCTGAGACACAGTCAAAAGATCATGAGCTAAAGCTGTGAAGAGTTTCTTGGGAGAAATGAGGCCATTCAAAAGCATTCGTCAAGGACCATTCTATGTAACTATTGGGGAAGAATTATTTCACGCTTAAACTGTGATTAGGGCTTGTCTAAGGCCTAGTATCTTGCCATGCAGGCTATGGTATCCAATCATTCTTGGAGCCATGCGTGGTGGTGCATGCCTGTAATCCTAGTGCTTGGGAGGCTGAGGCAGGAAGATCAGTGCAAGTTCAAGACCAGCCTGGGCTACAGAAGTGAGCTGAAGGCCAGTCTGAACTGCATAGTGAGACTCTGTCTCAAAAAGACAAAAATAAATAAATAAATAAGAGAGAGAGAGAGAGAGAGAGAGCCCAATAGTAATAAAAATGAGTTTCACCTTGGGGAAAGGACCTGTGTTCAATCCCTGGTCCCCCCCCCCCCCAAAAATAAATGAATAAATAAATAAATAAATAAATCTCTACAAAAGTTTTCTTTTTTTGTTTGTTTGTTGTTTGTATTTTTCAGACAGGGTCTCCCTATGCAGTTCAGCTGGCCTTGAGCTCACTTTGCAACCCAGGCTAGTCTCAAACTTGTGACAATCCTCCTGCTTCAGCCTCCAAGTGCTGGAATTACAGGAGTGTTCCACCACACCCACCTTCTACAAAAAAAAGTTTTAAAACAACTTATATGCTCATTATGTGTATGTTTATGGTATGAAAACAAGTTTAAGAAAAGTTATACTAATGATTCAACAGCCTGAATTGCAAAAAAATCCAGCCTTGAAAAATAAAGATTGAAATTGAAACAATACAAAAAAGTTTTCAAAAGTCGCTTGGGAATTAGATGTTCCTATTTGGTTTATTTATTTAAAGAGAATATATTTATTGGGGGAAAGATAGCTCCTATCCAAGAGATGGGCAGAACCTCCCCCCCCCCCCAAATGGTCCTGTAGATTTGATTCATTCTTGATTTCCTCCATTGCTTTTCTATTGATGGGGACAAAAGGAAGAAGTATGAGAAGCTAATAGGGATTTGTAAAGTCCTACTTGTTCTGGGCCTTAGGAGTGTTACAGGCTGTTAAGCAGTCACACGTGGGGCTCTTTCAGTGCTGGCTGTATCTAGAAGTGTGACTGTTACACGGTGCAACGCTAAGACAAGGGCGGGTGATTACTAAATCAGTTTACTGACTGGTTTGGCACCACGTTCATACCCGTAGCCCGGATAAAACCAAAAGGACAGAAAGAAGCTAGCCACTTCTCCTGCTTGCTTCGCTACCTTCTGCGGGCCGTGAGCTGCTTCTCCTCTGCGATGCTTGTCTGCCCTCCACCCTGCCTTGGAGCCGGCCCGTGGACTGACCTCTGTAATGGGTTAACTGAACTTTGCGCTGTAACTGCGGAAAATATTAGAAGAAACCTTGTGCTTCTTGTTATCTACTCTGAAGAAAGCGTGTTTTCTACCTGACCTTATTTCTGTTCAGGGCTATGTAGCAAGGAGTAACTGTTTCTTGTTAAGGGAGCTTGCTAAAATAAACTCCCTCCCTAACTGTCAGCTTAAGACCTATCTTGTAAAAACAGCTTGCTCAACACCGGGCAAGTTGCGATTGTCGCTCAACTGTGAAAGACCTCTTAGTCGTAAACACCTTGCAGCTGTGTTAACAAAAATGCTCGCTGTATGGCCGGGCGTGGTGGCACACGCCCGTGGTCCCAGCACTCGGGAGGCGGAGGCAGGAAAATCGGCGCGAGTTCGAGACCAGCCTGGGCTACTCGAAGCCAGTGAACTCAAGGCCAGCTTGAACTGCGTAGCGAGACCCTGTCTAAAAGGACAAAAAACAAAAAAGCTTGCTATAATAAAACATTGTGCTTAATTCTGTTTCGCACTTACCTGCGTGGAGTGGGCTGGCCAGCTGACTGACAAAGGCTCACCAAGTAATGAGACCCTGAACACCCGGTAGACCGTTCCCTAAAAACAAACAAATGCGCACCAAATTCCAATCTGGTCTAGTCTCGGTCTCAATTTAATCCGAACCCGGTACAACCTCCACACAGCGTGAGGTAAATAAACCTTTTCCTTTGACCTTTGGGTGTCAGGCATTTTCTCTCAGAGAAAACACCTAAGACTGGGGGGGGGGGGGGGGGGGGGGGGGGGGGGGGGAACGGGACGGGACAGTAACGCTAGGGCTTCAAAACAGGCAGCTACCGGGGTTCCCAGAGCTCCGCAGCCACCACAGCGCCCCGCAGGGCGCTCCCCAGCCCCGGCCACGCCCATCGACCCCCACCCCAACCCAGGACCTTACCCCACGCCTCAGCCCAGTCCCTCAGCCGCACGTTAAACCCCGAATCCTAATAGACAGCTTGCACTGACAAAAGCACTCTGCGCCCCGGTTCTCCCCACAGTCACCCGCAGACAGCCCTCATCGCTGGCCCCCGGGAACCCTGGGGGCCCACCCCCTTCTGCGGCCCCTTCCACAGACACGCACAGGAAGCCTGTCCCTTTGACCTATTCCACAGAGAAACCCACACACTGACCTGATTTTCCCCCGAACCCACAGACCTTCCCGAAGTTGTGCTTTCGCCAAAGCCTAGAACTCCACCGCCTCTTCCAAGCTTCGCATTCCTCCTACGGCGGCCGGCAAGGACCGGATAATATTTTGGCTGAGCGCGACGCCCTGGACTTCCTGTTTTTCCTTTCAGGGAAGAAATATGGCCGCACCCACAGTGTCGGGGAAGACAGGGAGCCGCCATCTTTGATTCCCAGGTCCGTACAGGAGGCAAAGAGTGTGTGTGTGTGTGTGCGTGTGCGTGTGCGTGTGCGTGTGCGTGTGCGTGCGTGCGTGTGTGTGTGTGTGTGTGTGTGTGTGTGTTTGTATGTGTATTTAGCATAGGGTCTACAGGGTCTCACTACACAGATCCGACTCAGTGATTGCTCATGTTTTTCTGGAGAACAGTGCAGCGTAGGTTTAGGAGCTCACAGTGAGCTGCACAACAGGCAAAGTCAGATTAAGGCAAAGAGAAGGCACTGGATTTCCGTCTCCTACTTCTGATTCAGGCTGTCCATGTTTAGGGCCAGCAGCGCATACCCAGGATGGGGCAGCCTGAATCCAGCGTTGCACCGTGACGAATCAATCCTAGCATCACATCCTCGATCTCAGCAACATCTGAGTTGCTTTTCTTGTTGCTGACACAGGTTATGTCAGTATTCATATAAATGGGATAAATCTTGCACGTTTTTTTGTTTTAGGCAGGGTCTTGCTGTGTAGTTCAGGTGGGTCTGGAACTCATTATGTAGCCCAGGCTGGCCTCAAACTCACAGGGATCCTCTAGGTTCAGCCACTCAAGTGCTGAGATTATGGGCAAGCACCACCACACCTGACTCCCATTAATTCTTTAGGGATGGTCCACCCTCTCCTAAGACTAAACTAAAACCAGTAAGATTAACAAACACTTCAGGAATAGTGAGACCCTGAACACCCTGTAGACCCTTCCCTAAAATACAAAAAAAAAAAAAAAAAAGTAAAAACACTCCAGGGCAAGATCTTCCTTAGCTTGGGCTCATCTCCGTTCCGGACCATCGACTTCTGAATCTTCTGCTGACTTTGAATTTTCTACCAGCCCATCTTATCACTGTAGACACCCAGTAAGCAGTGGCTGGCATGGAGTTGTCTCTGCCCATCCTGGGGCATTGACCTCCTAGCATTGACCTCCATGCATTGCTAAATTTATCTCTGTCTCTTATTCCATCCCTTCACCATACACCTTGTACAGGCAGTCAGGGATCTTGGCCAGATCCCCAATGATTAAGGATGTTCCTGTCTTTTTTGGACAGACAACTGAACACTAAAGTCAGCAAATGATTGAATGGGAGCCCAAAAGTAGTATATATAATTTTTTTTCCTATAAAGTGTAACACAGTGTTGGGAATATAGCTCAGAGGCAGTCCAAGTGCCTGCCTGGCAAGTACAAGGTCCCAAGTTCAATCCCTAGTACAAAAAAAAAAAAAGGAAAACACAAAAATAGGTACATATAAGGTAACCAGTTTATTTATCATGGGAATTTTTTTTATAACAAATTTCTTTATTTTATTTATTTAATTTTTTTACATTATGGCCCACTCAGCCTGCCCTGGGGATAGGCCTGGTGCAGCATGTGGTGGTGGGGATCGAACCACGGTCCCTGTGGTTGCCTAAGCTTGCCTAAGCGGGTGCTTTAGACCACTGAGCCATGTCCCAGTCCTATCATGGGAAATATTGCATGAGATTTCCATTTACTTTCATTATACTAGCCAATAATAATCCTTTGGGAGGAATGGGAACGTTCTACAAGGCTCACCGTCATACAAGGGTGTGGCTGCAGACTTCACCTGGAAATGTGGCAGCTACTGTTGTGAATTGCATTCAAAACAATCTGTATTGGGTCTGATGCTGGAAAATTAGAGCAACCTATTATCAGCAGGTAAGGTGAACCTTCCTAGGTAACCCAGGTGACCACATGGCTTTCCTTCCTCAGTAATTGTTATGGTTTTTGCATAGATGCCCCCCCACCAAAGCCTCATGCCAGTAATGGGGAGGCTTCTGGAGTTCATAGTTGATTATTGTGGAAATGGGTGCTGCACCGGCCCTGGGGCAGCTGATTTGCATTTCAACATAAGGAAGGAAGAGAAGTTAGCTACTTGAGCAGCTGCTGCCTCTCCCTGAGCTCTTGCTCTTAGCTGCCACCATGAAAGGTTGTTTTCTGCCATGTGCCTCTCTACCTTGGAGCCAGCTGAATATGGACTGAAACCTCCAGTAACTGTGAGCTCAATAAACCTTTCCTTCCCTCATTTTGAGTGTCGGGTATTTGTCCCAGCAACGAGACAAGAGTAACTAAGACAGTAATAAGAAGATGTAGGACTTCATAGATGCCTTACTTTTTTTAGCCATGAGTTGCACATAGCTTAGCATTTTAGAACTTTTCTGGCCTCTTACTGACTGTTTTACCTTACCTCCAAAGTAAAAGATTTAAGGGCCACCTGGATAGCTCAGCTGATTAAAGCCCCCACTTAGGCAGAGGCAGGGACTAGGATTTGATCCCTGGACTGCTGTGCCTGCCCTGCCCCAGGGCCCACTGAGAGGGCGATTGAGTAATCGTTTTTTTTAATGGCCGGCTCAGCCTGCCCTGTGGTGGGGCTGGCGCAGCATGAGGTACCAGGGATCGAACCAGTTGCCTACACTTTCCTAAGCAGGTGCTTTAGACCACTGAACCCCTTGCCAGCCCTGAGAGAAGCAATTGAGACTGGGCATGGTGGCATGCACCTGTTATCGCAGTGCTTGGGAAGCTGAAAAACAGGAGGATCACTACGAGTCTGATCTATAAAGTGAGACCCTATAGACCCTATACTAAAATACATTAAAAAAAATAGGGACCGGGGAGATAGCTCCGTGGCACAAGTGCCTGCTTGGCAAGTGTAAGGTCGTGAGTTTGAACCCTGGTCCTGCAAAAAAATAAAATAAAATAAAAAATAAACAAAATAAAAGATCTCTGCTTGTCCAAGATGTAATTATTCTTCCAGTAAATGTAGCTGTTGCTATTTTTTGGAGGCCTTGTGTTCCACATATCCCTTGGGTCCGTGGATCATCTCTCACTTTCCTTGCATAGGATATCTCATTCCCAGAGTAGGTACACTCTTCCAATCAAAGCAAAACCATGGCTAATAGAGGAAAAAACTCAAAGGCAGCTTCATCTGGGAGAGTGCAAAATCAGTCTTATATGAGAAATGAAAATACTTTTCCATTTGGTCAGAAATGAGAAGCTTCTAGGCCAGTGAAATAGTTCAGTGGTCTAAAGTGTCTGTTTAGGCAAGCTTAGGCAACCGCAGTGATCACAGTTCCATCCCTGGCGCCATATGCTATGCCAGCCCCACCCCCAGGGCAGACTGAGCCAACCATAACATAAGTAGATAAATAAATAAAATTTAAAGAGAGAGAGAGACAGAGAGAGAGAGAGAGAGAGAGAGAGAGAGAGAGAGAGAGAGAGAGAAGTGAGAGGCTTCTGAATGTCACTTGGGGGGGCCAAAGAGATAGCCTAGTAGAATAAGCGCTTGCCCGGCAAGCACAAGGTCCTGAGTTCAATCCCTGGTACTGAAAAAAAAAAAAAAAAAAGCAAAGAATTATGGCCAGGCAGATAGCTCCGTGGCACAAGTGCCTGTCTGGCAAGAGCAAGGTTGTGAGTTTGAATCCTGGTCCCGCTAAGGAAAAAAAAAAGGATTTGAATGTCACTTGGAGAAATCTTGATATTGTTATGCTCTCAATGTGTCTCAAAACAGCTGACTAAACTCCCTGACACCATAATATCTCCTCCAAATTTTATCTTTTTTATGGATTTATTACAGAGTCTATAGCGTCTCACTATACAGATCAGACTTGTAGTGATCCTTCCTGTTTTCAGCCTCGCAAGTGCTGGGGTTACAGGCACGTGCCGCCACGCCCAGTCTCAATCTCAGTCTCGGTGTTCCCCTGGGGGCAGGGAGACAGTGGCAGGGCATGTGGTACTGGGGATTGAACCTCAGTCCCTGTGCCTAAATTCCTTCTTTGCTTTGCAAATTTCATTCTTTGACTTTGCGAGCCAACGAGGTGAGCTCAGATTTGTACAACATTAAATGCTCTGGGACATAAATCGATGTTTATGTATTTAAGGATATTAAGTCATCCAATGTTCTGGTTGGCAAGCATTTATTTTAGGCCTTGCAGATGATGTATCGCTGTAGGGATATGAGCCATAAGCCTGATATCAGAAAGAGCAAAGAACAAAGAACAGAGCCTAAGGAAACATGTTGCCCTTCGTAGGGACAAGCTGGTAAACAAGGTTGCAGGTAACAAGTGTGAACTTAGAGTTGGGTGAATGCCTAAGGCAATATAGATAGTAGTTTGTTTTCACAGAATGAAATATGTACATTCCTTAGCCTGTTTTTACTTAGAATTTTTTTAACTTTATTTATTTATGTGATGGCTGGCTCAGCCTGCCCTGGGGGTGGGGCTGGTGCAGCATGTGGTGCTGGGGATTGAACTGCAGTCCCTGTAATTGCCTAAGCTTGCCTAAGCAGGTGCTTTAGACTGCTGAACCATCTTGCCAGCCCCATCCTTAACCTTTTTTTAGCCCTCAATAAATGTGGGAAGTTTTTCTGGTTGGTGTATCACTCGGCAGGACAAAATTTAGGAGTCCTCTGTGTGTATATTAATCCAGTCTCCTTGTCATTTCTTTTAGCTCCAACCGAATCAATATAACAGTCCACCTCTGTGGCATACTGTATTTATTTCACCCTTTACAAATGTAAGACCCAGGGGCTGGGGAGATAGCTCTGTGGCACAAGTGCCTACCTGGCAAATGCAAGGTCATGAGTTTGAACCCTGGTCCTGCAAAATAAAGTAAGAAAGAAAGAAGGAAAGAAAGAAAGAAAGAAAATAAGACCCAGTTTTAGCTCAAGGGCAAATCCAAAACATGTAGTGGGCTGGGCGTGGTGGCGCATGCCTGTAATCCCAGCTCTTGGGAGGCTGAGACAGGAGGATTGATGTGAGCTTGAGAGCAGCCTGGGCTGCAAAAGTGAGCTCAAGGCCAGCCTGAACTGCAGAGTAAGACCCTGTCTCAAAAGGACAAAAAGACAAAAAGACAAAACATGTAATGGGCAAGGGAAGAAGGGTAGGGAAAAGGATCTTGTCACCAGCTGGCCACAAAGCCTCCAGGTGAAAGTGGCAGGGGAGGCTGAGAAAAGGGAGGCACCAACCCAGGACACGCAGTGGGCTTCAGTACATAGTGCTGCTCCCTGAGGTTGCCAAAGCTCGAAGCTCCTTTTTACATTCTGAAAACACAGTTGTTGAACACGTGAGTAAGGAGCGTTATACTGACCAACTTATATCGTCTTGGCAGTGTTTCATTAGTGTTTACTTATTTGTACCATCTTGGTGTCACTGGGAAGCTAAGGCCTAATATAGCAAGGTCCTAACACTATGAGGAACTGAGGATATATCTTGATTCTTTGACAGAGATTCCAGACAAGACATGTAGGTCATAGTAGGTCATAGTGGGGCCAGCGAGATGGCTCAGCAGTATAAAACATCTGCTTAGGCAAGCTTAGGCAACCTTAGGGACCACGGTTTGATCCCTGGCACCATATGCTGTGCCAGCCCCACCTCCAGGCTGAGCCAACCATAATTAAAAAAAAAAAACAAAACCTACATAATAGGTCATAGTGTGGAGTATAGGCGAGCTTACTGCAAAATAATAATTTTTCAGAGAGACAGGGAGAAAGAGGCAGAGAGAGAAAGAGACAGAGACAGAGACAGAGACGGAGACAGAGGGCTGACCAAAGGCCAAGATGCCAGTTGTGCTAAATGAGATCTCAGGTTACTTTTTTTTTTTTTTTTGGGGGGGGGAGGGGTCTACAGGGTGTTCAGGGTCTCACTACTAGATCAGACTTATAGTGATCTGCCTGTTTACAGCCTCCCAAGAGCTGGGATTCCAGGCACATGCACCATGACCAGTCTCAATTGCAATCTCAGCAGGTCCCGAGGGGTGGGACCAGCATGGCCAGCCCAGGTATAGAACCCAGTGTTGCACTCTTTCTAAGAAGGTCCTAAACAATTAATTTGGTCTTTCAAGGAATATCCTTTCTCCTTTTGAAGTCACTGCTCTTCTACAAGGGAAATGAGCTTTATGGTTCTACTAAGTCTTTGCTTATACTCTAGGCCGATGCTTTCTATTTAGTTTGTCTTTGAGACCTTGAGGTTTGTCCAACCATGCACATGGTCTAAGGTTTATCAGCACACCCAGAGGAGGTTACATTTTTCTTAGGCTAAGTTGAAGTCACAAACTTTTCAGCATTTTCTTTAGAGCTAA
Organism: Capromys pilorides; assembly: GCA_004027915.1. Lineage (NCBI taxonomy): Eukaryota > Metazoa > Chordata > Mammalia > Rodentia > Capromyidae > Capromys > Capromys pilorides. Next base: position 3,257 of record PVKN010008835.1, on the reverse strand, counting down.
CAATAAGGGGGAAAAAAGGCCTTCTCTATTTTCCTCTTTTTTTTTTTTTTTGTCAGGCTAGACCTTTGAGGTATCCAGTGTGGAAGACAAGATACCAAGCAACTGTGGGAGAGAGGGCACTCTAGCCGTGGGCCAGACCTCAGGATAAAAGATTAAACAAATGTATAGATATACTTCCCTAGGGATGGACATCAGGGATTGATATTCTAAATAGGTATCAATCACCTTGAAAAAGCCAGGAAGAGTCACTAACCCAACCCCTACAGGGAGAGCCCCTGTTCTGCATTCCGCTTGAACAACTCACTGTCCTGTTTGATCCTGATTTAATCAAGTTTATGTGAGTGATTATGCTTGTAATCTTACTGGCTAACCATAGCTTTGTCCCATCTCACACCCACCTTGTGGGTTCCCAGTTTTCCCCATGTTGAACCCACTCCAACTCCTGGTTTTACTATATAAAAACTCCCTACAAAAGGCAGGTTTGGTGGTAACCCACTTGGGACCCCTTCTGTTTGTCTCTCTCAAACAGGAGCTTTCTTTCTCCCAATAAATCTATTCTGCTCATAACCTCTGTTTGTTCCTAAAATTCATTCTTCAGTTTTAGAGAACATGAACTTGTCCCAGGTACCTTTCCAGTCAGGAGTTTCATTTTTTCCCTGTATCGATACAGGGGAAAGAAACTTCCAACCTGAAAGACGCTCCTGTCTGAGAGAGGGACAAGAGGAGTCCCCCACCCCAGCGGGTGGTCTCCAAGAAACTGTCTCTTCCAGGGACTTTTATAGAGTAAACCATGTGGTGAAGTGATTCTAAGGTGGGGAGGGGGAACATGGGAACTGGCTTAGGTGGGCATGAGGTGGGACAAAACTATGGCCAACCAATGAACAATGGTACAAGCACCATTGCTCAGGTAGAACTGATTAAATCCAGTACCGAATGGGGAAGTGAGTCCCATAGCAAGCAGGCATGAATACTGGACAGGGTCTCTTCCCGTTGGGGACTGGGTTAATGACTCATTTAGGCTCTTTCGAGGTGATTTATATGTATTTAGCATATCAATCTCTGATGCAAATATGTGGCTGCATTTGTTTACTCTTGTGTTGCGATCTGGCCTACCGCGGAGCACTAGCATACATGAGTACTGGGCTGACAGGAAATTTTCTTGGTCTTTGTGTTCTCCATGAAAGAAACTCAGCCAAGACACACACAAGTATCAAAGGAAAGGCAGCATTTGTTGAAAAGCACAGGTACAAGGGCAGGTGAAAGCCAAGGTAGCAGTGGCACAGGGTGCAATGATGGGTTTTCTTTATACATGGGACAGTAGCTCCTGGGGCTTGTGATGGGTTACTTAGATTGCAGACTCACCGAGGTAATTTCTTTGTGAATTAGTAACAAGGCATTTGAGACTATTTTGTAGTTTAAAAATTACAACCTTAAGCACACATGTCTGGGAAATTCTTCCTGAGATTAAGGAATATAACTGCTCTTGGTAATAGGACACAGAATTTGTGTGGATCAAATATTGATAACCTCAGAATGTGTTGGATTGTACTAACCTAACTCAGAGTGATTCATGTTGCTGTATATGTGCCTAAAACAATCAGCTCCTATACATTAAGTGATAATTAAGTTTAGGCCCGACTACCTGTTGAACCATATAGGAATGTAGTTAATGATTTCATTCTGCTAAAGAGGAAGTTCATTTAGACTTTGCACTCAATCTATTGTCTAGCTAATTTGTAAATTGTGCCTGTATGTGTTGGTAGGTCACAAATGATTAATTTTAAAAATCAGCATGTGTTAAGCGGAAAGTAGTTTCTGTATAAAAATCCTGTTCTCTGTCACTCAGCATGCTTCTCTGTCTTCTCTCCTGTATGAGTTGAAGTCAGGAAGGCCCCAAACTTGGTACTAAAGGCTCAAATTTAAATTACACTTTGGACTCTGGTCTGGTCTCCGTTTGAGAACCCATAACAGCTGAGGGAACTGTAACCATCATTGTTGCTATTTCCATGATTACCATATTTAAGCCATTCTGTTAGAAGTTACGATAGAATAGCTTTGACTGTCACAAAATGCATTCATTTCCTCCAAGTGGGCAGTTTTTTTTCTTCTTCAATCTATGATTATCAGATAGGATTTAATTACATAGAATATTTTCAAAGGAAATGTGAAAATTTTAATCCTAATTCAAGTTTCACGTGTGCATGGTGGGTAGATCTTGAAATGGTGATACAGGAAGAAAAAACTGATCTTGGGTGGATGACCTCCAAAATGATATAGGGGAAAAATGACCCCCAACCTGAAAAGTACCTGGGATGAGTTCATCTCAGTCTAATACCAAAGAATGAATTTTAAGAACAAACGGAGGTTATGAGCAGAATAGATTTATTGGGGGGGAGAGGGGGAGAAAGCTCCTGTCTGAGAGGAACAGGAGGAGGGGTCCCAAGCGGGTTGTCCCCAGGAAGCTATCTCTTCTAGGGACTTTTATAGAGGAAAACCATGTGACTCCATCATGAACACTTTCTTTTCCCCTCTCTAGCAGCTTTGGACATTTTTTGTTTGAAATGTCCCTTCTCTCGGTCTGGATCCAGGGAAGCATAACTTTTCCCATTTTCCAACTGGCCTTCATTCTTGTAGGCTGCTAGTATCACCATTTTTATTTTCCATCTGTAATTCCATTCTGTATCCTTTCTACTATGAAACACCTTAACTCAAATTTATTCCTATAAACCCTTCTAACTTCTGCAGCTTATGTCAGATATCTGGGGCCCACTGAACAAGGTATAACTTTTTGGTTTTAAGGCCTCCTGCAGGTATCCCTGTTCAAGGAACGTGAGGGCAACTTTCCCAAAAGTGGATTTCCTGACATAGGATTTGGCTGATAGAGGAAGCATCTTTGAGGGTAATCAGCCCTGCACAAGGAATGTGAAGATAGCTTCTCTTGTAATGAGGCAGGAAGCCCCGAGAAGAATCAGTTCACCTAGGCTGCATGAGATGGACAGCTAAGGCCTTGTTATATCTCTATAGACAAAATCTTGTGGATCTCAGCAAAAGGAATCTAAATGTAGTCAAGCATATTTACTATAGGTTTTACCTGTATGACTACCTGGGTTTTTGTATCTTCTAGGAAACAAATTTTTTGAGAGACTAGCACATGTATAATCAAAGCATGAGCATTTGAGCTAACACACTGGCACTTGAATTCCTTTATTTATGGTGTTTGACAGTTCAGTATAAGTCCTCCTAACTTTAGTTATAAT
>PVKN010008834.1:13407-24674 GCA_004027915.1 Capromys pilorides | reverse complement strand
CTGAGGGCTCACCCAGCACTGTTCTCCACCAAAACCAAAGTCAACATCACGTAGCAGAGTCTGGATTACTGTGCTGCCACTGCCGATGTATTTAAAGTGAGCTGATGACCTTATGACATTGAGTTTTCCTATCTGTTTGCATAGCACAGATTAACTTAGAAATTCCTTAAAGCTTTTCCTAATAAAATTGAACAATTCTAACCCAGGCGCATTGTTATACATCTGTAATTCCAGCTACACTGGAGGCTCAGGCAGCAGAATAAGCACAGTGTTTTAAGATTATTCTTAGCTACTGTTGTAGTTTGGGTTTTGTGAAGAGAACAATGCAATACAATACAGGAGACATATTTTATAAGATTATTTAAAATAGTCATCCAAAGAATCATATACAAAGAGTGCAGGAAATCTGTCCACACACTAAAGACCAAAGAATGCAGCCGAGGGCCTGGATCCCACAGCACTGTCCCCCACTAGACCAGCTGGAGATCTAGTGCCCAAAGCAATGCCTCATGCAGGCCTGCTTCATGGATCTGCACTGGGAAGGCCCAGGGGTCAGTGTGGAAGCTTGAAAGATCTGTGCCAGCAGGCGGGGGGATCTGCACCAGAGCCAGGAAGCAGCGCTCTGAGTGAAGACGAGGGCTCCCCAGAAAAATGCCACAGCTGTCCTCAGCAACAGACGACAGATGAGGACAGCTGAGTTCCCATCAGGACAGCCAACGTGACCAGCTTCTCCAAGAAACTGAGCAGGTCACCATCTTCAGCTCTGGAGCCAGGAAGTGATGCTCCAGGTAGGAAGCAGAGTCCTCCAAAATGAGCTGCAGCCATCCTCAGTGACAACGAGGTCTCAAGCTCCTCCTCCGACAAGAACAGCCAAGGTCCCCCAGCAGAGCCACCCGAGGGCACCAGCAGCTCCCGACAGCTTCCCTAACAGCCTCCCTACAGCTTCGCCTGTTCTGCCTCTTATGCTGCCAACAGCAGCCCTCAGCTGGGCCTCCCACACCCAGCGCCACGCTGATTCAGCTCAGCTAGGTGTAACAAGTTGACCACCAGTTCGCATCCACCACAGGTACCATACATTTCATAATTGTTGCTTTTGTTTTTCTACAGTTCCTGATAGTTTGTTATTATAGTTTATAAAGGAAATTTATTTTCACATCATCCTCTTACTGTATCAACCTTAACTCCAGTACTGTCTGAGCCAGAGCCCCAGGAGAGATCTCAGACCACCTGCTCCTCACACCTTCCAGTCTGCACCCCTGCCTGACAGATTCTGTCTCTTGATTCCCTTCCCCCCATCAGGATTGAACCCAGAGCCCTTGTGCTGAGCTACATGCTCAGCCCTGTTTTAAATTTGTATTTTGAGGTGGAGTTTTGCTAAGTTGCAAGGCTGGGCTCAGACTCGCACCCTCCTGCTTCAGCCTCCCAAGCGCTGGCATTACAGGTGTGTGCCGCCGCTTGCAGCTCCCACATCCTGCCTCCTTGGCGAATGTTCTCTCTCCATCTCCCGGCCCCTGCATAAGCCGGGCTATCTTTGGCTTGGGATGATTCCTTACCGACCTCCCAACTGTCACAGAGCCAGAGCTGCCGCCAAGCTTAGGGGCACCTTTCTGCCAACTAGCAAAAGCCGTCCCTTCCTCACAGCACTCTGCCTCCATCTGTCCAGCACACAGCTGTGGTACCTAACACACATCCAAATATATGATGGCCGCAGGGACCAGGTTCAATCCCTTGATATGCCATGCTAGCCCCCCCTCTGGGATGCCATGAGATGGCTCTTGAGACTGGACATGGTGGCACATGCCTGTAATCCCAGCGCTTGGTAGACTAAAAACAAGAGGATCGCTACAAGTCCAATCTATGTAGTGAGACCCTGTAGACCCTGTACAAAATACAAAAACAAAACAAAACAAAAACTCAAACGATGGCTGCGTTATGCATGGTGTCCCTCCTGTGTGGGGCTCCATGTAGCGCACACCACCACAGCACATGACCACTAGGAGAACTGTAGAAAAGGAAAGTTCATTCATGACCTTCCATTATGGACTGAATGCTTGCGCACGTGTGTGCACACACCCACACCCACACCCACACCCTGCACACACCCCCAGCTATCTCTGCACTGATGCTCTGATCTCCACCGCGAGGGTCTTAGGAGCTTCGGTCTTGGGAGGGAATCGGGCTTAGATGAGACAGTGAGCGTAGAGCACCTGTAGTGGGATTAGCGTCCTACGGGAAAGGGAGGCGTCAGAGCTTCCTGTCTAGGGTGACACAAGAAGGTGGCCCCCTGCAAACCAGGAAGCGAGACCCCACCAGGAAGTGAATCTGCTGGCACCTGGATGTTGATCTTGGACTTTTCAGCCTCCGGAGTTGTTAGAAGTTGTATCTGTGGTGTGAGCTCTCTGCTGTGTAGTATTTTATTAGAAGAGAGCTCAAGCTGAAAAAGATATTCCTTGGCTTAAAATGACTCAGAGTACACTTCAGGTGGTGGGGACCAAACCCAACTCTCACCTGTGCCTGGGCTGCTGAACTACATCCTCAGTCCTCCTTCCCAGTCCCTATCCCTGACCCTGTCCCTGTCCCTGCCTCTGCCCGCCCCCCTTTCTCGTATGCTGGGCGATTTCTTTGATTAGGTAGTATTTTATGTTCAAAAACTGAAATAATAAAGCCAGCCAAATAGTTCAGTGGATTAAAGCATCTGCAGGCAGGCACAGGGGACAGGGTTCAATCACTGGGTCCGATGTGCTGACTTCGCCCCCAGGGCAGCTGAGACAGCAATTGAGACTGGGCGTGGTACTGCGCCTGTAATCCCAGCTCTTGGGAGGCTGTAAACAGGTGAATCACTCCTAGTCTGATCTAGTAGTGAGACCCTGAACACCCTGTAGACCCCTCCCTAAAATTAAAAAATAATAATAAAAAATTGAGGGCTGGGGAGATAGCTCTGTGGCACAAGTGCTGCCTGACAAGTGCAAGGTCGTGAGTTTGAATCCAGGTCCTGGAAAAAAAAATTCAAATGGGCCGGCGAGATGGTCCAGTGGTCTAAAGCACCTGCTTAGGAAAGCTCAGGCAACTGCAGGGACTGCGGTTCAATCCCCGGCACCACATGCTGTGCCAGCCCCACCACCAGGGCAGGCTGAGCCAGCCACAAAAATAAATAAACAAACAAACAAACAAACAAACAAATAAATTATTGGGCTGGCAAGATGGCTCAGCGGTCTAAAGCCCCTGCCTCGGAAAGTTTAGGTACCTGCAGGGACCGCGGTTAGATCCCCAGTACCACATGCTGCGCCAGCCTCACCCCCAGGCATGCTGAGCCAGCCATAACACAAATAAATAAATGAGGTTTAAGAACAATAAAATAAAACAAAATTTAAAAAAAAAATTCAAATAAGGGGCTGGGGAGAATAAGCACTTGTCTGGCAAGCACAAGGGCCTGAGTTCAATCCCTGGTTCTCTACATCAGGGAAAAATAACGAAATAATATCAGAGGTATGCAGTGAAATCCTTACTCCAACAACTGTACTAACCATGTTGTTCCCACAAACCACCTCTAGGGAAGTTACATTAGTTTCTTATATAACTTTTAGAGATTTTATGGAAATATAAGCAAACACACATGTACTTTTTTCTCTTTTAAAAAGTTTATAGCAACTTTATTAATAATTGCTAAAACTTGGAAGCAACTTGATAATAATCAGCCCTGATAAAAGCTATCAAACCATGAAAGGACATGGAGGAAAGTTAAATGCCTATTGTCAGGTGAAAAGCAATCGAAAAAGACCATAAAGTGGGTGACTGCCATTATATGATATTCTGGAAGAGGCACAAATATGGAGGCAGGGTCTCCAGGGGTTGGCAAGGGAATGGATGAAGCACTTGGGATTCAGGGAGCAGTAGACGTATTCTGTGTGACACTATGTTGGATACAAGCCATTCTATGTTTGTCAAAGCCCGCAGAATATACAACACAAAGAATGAAGCCTACTACTAACTATGGACCTTAGCAAGCAGTTATGTATTACTCCTACTTGACCAACTGTAACAAATGTACCACACTAAGGCCAGGTGCTCATGACAGGAGGAGCTGGATGAGAATCATGTGAGGACTCTACACGTTCAGCTTAGCTTTTCTGTCAACCAGAAATTGGCTTCAAAACAGATCTATTAGCTAAAACAAAGCTGAATTGTACTCTGTGGAGCTAAATTCTTACTCAGTCTGTATTCAAGGCGTCAGGGGACATAGGACAGTAGGGCACCGCAGCAAGCCCTGGTCCGCAGGTTGATCCAACCCAGTGGAGAAGGCAGGAGGACCTTCTGTGTGTCATGCTTCCTGGTGAAGAGCAGGACAGCAGGGGGCTTTGCTTGTGACTTCTGCTTGGCAACTGCTTTCAAAATAACACACAGAATTGGGGCTGGCAAGATGGCTCAGCGGCCTAAAGCACCTGCTTAGGCAAACCACAGGGACCGAGGTTTGATCCCCAGCACCACATGCTGCACCAGCTTTACCCTCAGGGCAGGCTGAGCCGGCCATAAAATAAAAAAAATACACAGAAGTGGCTTGTCTTTTTTTTTTTTTTTTAGAACAAGGTCTCACTATGCAGTTCAGGCTGGCCTTGAACTCACTTTGTAGCCCAGGCTGGTCTTAAACTTGCAATAATCCTCCTGCCTCAGCCTCCTGAGGGCTGGGATTATGGACATATCCTACCGTGTCCATCAAGCCAGATTATTTCATCTTACCTAATGCAACACCCTTCAGTCTTTTGTCCTCCTCCTCCGTGATAGGTCAGAATTCAAAGCTTCCCAGGCACCTTGCCCCAAACACTCTCCCTCTTAGTTTCCCAGGCACCCTGCCTGCAAACTCGCTCCCCCTTGGCCCCAAGCAGAATCAAATCCAAAACTACAGAACAGGTCCACTGTGACCTGCACAGGCAACCATGAAAACTCTCCTTTGTTAACATTGAAGGTCCCATACAGAGCAGGTAGCCCTGCCAAGATCAGCTCTCCCACAGCTATTCCAGCCCCCGAAACTTGTTACCTGACTGTTTCAGCCCGTGATCACCCTCCCTGAAAGAGCCTGTAAAGTCTCCTGCCCCCTTTGTTCTTTGCTGTCTTAGTCCACTAGACAGCCAGCCTGCTTGATGCCCCCAGTGAATCGTCTACTCGCATCAGAATGCCTGGCCTGGTTGGTTGCGTGGGTTTGGACCTAACACTCCTCTTCTCCTTTTTCTCACACAAGTGTGGCACTGTCTGGGGGACAGTGCAGGCCCATGACAAGAAGAGAGAACTCGCCCTCCTGGACGTGCTGGTCACCCAGCCTGACCTGCACCTCTGCATGGAGTGCATAGCTATCCTCCTTTGCAACAGTAAATATGACACACTCACTCCATACCTTTTTATTTATTTATTTAATGTATTTAGTACAGGGTCCATAGGGTCTCACTACAGAGATCAGACTCATAGTAATCCTCCTGTTTTCGTCCTCCCAAGCTCTGGAATTACAGGCGGGCACCACCACGCCCAGTGTCAAGTGCCATCTCAGTGTGCCCCGGGGCGGGGCTAGCACCACACACTGGGCATTGAACTCTGGTCCCTGCATCTGCCTAAGCAGATGCTTTAATCCACTGAGCTATCTGGCTGGTCCTTATACCTTCATATTTAAATAATAAGTATTTCATGTTTATACCTAAAGAGGCTCCTAATTATTTTGGGTGCAGGATAGTAGAGACTCATCTCAGGGGAATGCTGAATTAATCTCTTTTTATTTGTTTTATTTTGCTGTTTTGTTTTTGTTTTGTTTTTATGGTATGGGGGATTGAGCTCCCATACCATAGGACCCTGTGCTTGCCAGGCAAGCATCTTTTATTTTGAGACAACACCTTGATAAATTCTCCCAGCTTTGAAATTACCTCCTGTCTTAGTCTCCTGAGTCGCTGGGGCTAGAGAGATATATGACTATATCCATTCTTAATTCTTTTGGATGTCTTTGTATCTACCGATGGACAAGTTCCTGGTATTATAAACAATATTAATAAATATTGATGTAGTAAAGCTGGGTGTGGTGGTACATGCCTGTAATACCAGCACACAGGAGGCTGAGGCAGGAGGATTGTTGTGAGTTTGAGACCAGTCTGGGTTAATGAGCTCGAGGCCAGCCTGAGATGCATGGTCTCTGTCTCAAGAAGACTAAAAATAAATAAATAAATAAATAAATAAATAAATAGCAATCAACAAACAGATAAACAAACAAATGTAGTGAGATAAAGTTCTTCTTCCCAGGCTGGAGATATAGCTCAGTGGCACAGTGCCTGCCTGGTAAGTACAAGGTCCTGAGTTCAATTCCCAGTACAAAAAAAAAAAAAAGCACAAAATTCTATTTCCCCACTCCTTGAAGTCAGTATAGACTTCTGACTTGCTTTGAATAGAGTATGATAGAAGTAACGCACAGATTCAGAGCAGGTCCTCAGGAGGCACTTCGGCTCCCTCTCCCACCCCCTAAGAACCCTGAGGTCACTGTCCTATGAATAAACCCAAGTTGAAAGATCACATGGATCGAGTGGCTCAACTACCCCCGCCCGCTTCACCAGGACACCATAGGAGAGCTCGTGAGCCGGTGATGGGTCACCCAGCCCCAGCTGAGGCATCAGCTGACTGGAGCCCCTTGCATAATGGAGGCCAGACCAACAGGAAAACAACTCAGCCACCCTCGGAATCTGGAAAGACAATAAATGGTTATTTGAGCCCACTAATTCACTCTGAATTCCTGGGGCTGATTTCTTACACAGCAGTAACTAATACAGTGGGAAGCTCCTTTAGGTTTTCAGAAGTGGGTCTGCTGGGGCCAAGCGCACCTGCATGATAACTCGGGTAAATATTTTCTAGATTGCATCATTCTGCTAACCCACCCACTGAGTTCCCACAGTTTTTTTGTTTGTTTGTTTGTTTTTGTTCTTGCAGAATTTGGGATTGAACTCAGGGCTTGTGCTTGTCAGGCAAGCGCTTATTCTACAGAGCTATCTCCCCAGCCTGTTCCAATAGTCTTGCTAAAGAAGTGTCTTTCAAACTTAACTTAAACTAATGCAATAAATACAAAATGCTAGTTTAGTATTATCTTAATTTGGGGCCAGGGAGATAGCTCAGTAGAATAAGTGCTTGCCTGGCAAGCACAAGGTCCTGAGTTCAATCCCTGGTTCCACAAAACAAAAGTATTATCTTAATTTAACTTTTGATCATGATAAATGATATCAGACATCTACATATCTGTTTAAGGCTTTATGGTTTTTTGTTTGTTTGTTTATTTTGCAGCACTGGGGATTGAACCCAGGGCTTTCACATGGGAGTTGCATCAAGAAATGAGGGCCGGTGCTCAGTGGATTAAGCACTTGCTTGGGGAAGCACAGGGGCCAGGTTCAGTTCCTGGCCCCGCCTTCCACGCCCGCCTGCTCTCGAGCACCCTGAGCCTGCGATGGAGTCCGGGTGCAGTGCTGCGCGCCTGTAATCCCAGCACTTGGGAGGCAGGAAACAGGTGGATCACTATGAGATGCGTAGTGAAACCCTGTAGGAAAAAAAAGAAAGAAAGAATTGGACAGATTCTCTTCCTTCTGTGCTTTTTCCTCACATGGATGACCCTGGGTCACTCAAGCCATTATTTTTTTTTTAAGCCATTATTTTTGACTTTAAATTTTAAAAGTGAAAGGAGTTGGGGTGTGTGGGGCTCAGTGCTAGGCCACTTATCCAGCATGTGCAAAAACTTTGGGTTCAAGCCCAGCGCTGCAACCAGAAAAATAAAGATAATAGAACTTTGTCAATGGGCCAGCAAGATGGTTCAGCGGTCTGAAGCGCCTACTTAGGAAAGCTTAGGCAACTGCAGGGACTGCGGTTCAATCCCCAGCATGACATGCTGCGCCAGCCCCACCCCCAGGGCAGGCTGAGCCGGCTGTTGAAATAAATAAATAAATAAATAAAACATTTTTTTAAAAAAGAACTTTGTCAAGATAAATACTCTAAGAAAATAAGGGAAAATGTCTTACAACTTTGGAGTGAGGAAAGGTATAATGAAAAGATGAATACATTCCTCTCAGCGAGGCACAGTGGTGCAAAGCCCATGGGGGCCTCAGCCTCCTGAGTGCTGAGATTACAGGCATGGGCCAGCATGTCTGTCTCTAAACTTGAGAGCAGGGCATATAGATAAGGATGGTCCCTTCATCCTTCTACTGTCACCCATTGTACAGATGGGAGAACAAGGCCCAGAGATAGGAAGTGTCTCTCCAGAAGTTCAGCACAACCTGAGATAGGAATCAGGTCTCTTGACGAGGGGGTACTAGAGAGGGACATTCGTTTCCTTGCTTGCGCCTTCACACGGGGTCTCTGGAAGAAAGCCTGGGATCCAGGGCTTTCACTTCTTTCTGTATTTTTAAAATTTTGATCAGGGTCTAAGTTGCCCAGGCTGAACTTAAACTTGTGATCCTCCTGCCTCAGCCTCTCAGAGTGTTAACCACCATGTCTGACCTGTTATGTTTTCTGGCTATATATTGTTGGGTTTTCTTATTGATATATGGGAATGTTTTAACTGGTAGAAATCACATATATATGAATTACAAATATCTCGGCCAAATAGATCAGCCAGCTACAGCGCATGCTCAGGCAGAACACAGGGCCAGGGTTCTATCCCAGGCTACCATGCTGACCCTGCCCCTGGGTTATGCTGAGACCACAATTGAGACTGGGCGTGGTGGCACACACCTGTAATCCCAGCTCTTGGGAGGCTGAAAAACAAGAGAATCACTGTGGTGCTTATCAGTCCAATCCACAATCTACATAGTGAGAGCTTGTACCAAATACATAAAAAAAAAAAAGAATTACAAATATCAACCAGGCATGGTGGTGCATGCCCATAATACCAGCATTCAGGAGGCTGAGGCAAGAGGATTGCCGTAAGTTCAAGGCCAGCCTGAACCATACAGCAAAACCCTGTCTAATTAAAAAAAGAATTACAAATATTTTTCCTAGTTTGATTTTATGATGTTTTTGTTACGCAGATTTTTTATAGCAAATGTATGGGAGTGCTCAAGAGGGAACCCAGGCCTTTCCAGTGCGCTACAACCCCAAACTTTTAAAATTTGGACACAGAATTTTGCTACATCATTAACTTTCCCAAATTGGGCTCAGACTCTTGGTCCTCCCACCTCTGCCCCCAAATGTTGGGATTACTTTTATGCACCACCATGCCTGGCTGAGAGGAATGTATTTATCTTTTCATTATACCTTTCCTCACTCCAAAGTTGTAAGAGATTTTCCCTTATTTTCTTAGAGTATTTATCTTTTTTTTTTTTTTTAATTTTATTTATTTATTTATTTGTTTGCTTGTTGTGTTTGTTTCTTTATTTATTCATTTTGTGGCTGGCTCAGCCTGCCCTGGTGGTGGCGCTGACGCAGCATGTGGTGCCGGGGATCGAACTGCAGTCCCCGCAGTTGCTTGAGCCCTCCTAAGCAGGCGCTTTAGACCACTGAACCATCTCGCCGGCCCTAGAGTATTTATCTTGACAAAGTTCTACTATCTTTATTTTTCTGGTTGTGGTGCCAGGATTGAACTCAAAGTTTTTGCACATGCTGGATAAGTGACCTAGCACTGAGCCCCACACACCCCAACTCCTTTCACTTTTAAAATTCAAAGTCAAAAATAATGACTTGAGTGACTCAGGGTCACCCACGTGAGGAAGAAGCACAGAAGGAAGAGAACTTGGTGTCCTTTTCTTGATCATGGTGGTGACCCCTGCCTGGCACACAGGAAGCTCCGGGTGCTATATGGGCCCTAGGAGGCCAGTGGGTCTGGAGGACTGAGCTCAGGGGAAGGTCTGATGGAGACCTGGAGACCACCCCACAGACGTCAGTCACAGCATGTGCATAGAAGACAAGCGTGGCAGCACACATCTTAACTTCCTTGTTTAGTTTTTAAAAATCTTTTATTTATTTGGCACAGGGTCTTGGACTGGTACTGATCCTCCTGTCTCAGCCTCCCCAGGACTGGGCTTGCAGGCATGTGCCACCATGCCTGGTTCCAGGGGCCTCCACAGTTTACAACCCGGAGTTTTGGGCTGACAGGACATGTAGTACTGGAGATCAAAACTGGGTCTTTGTGCTTGCCAGGCAGGCACTTAGACTGCCAAGCTATCTCTCCAGCCCCTCTCTTAAATTCTTACTTAACTTCTCTTAGCTTTGTCTTTTTTTTTCAGTACCAGGGATTGAACTCAGGACCTTGTGCTTACCATGCAAGTGCTTGTTCTACTGAGCCATCTCCTGGGCCATTGTCTTCTGTAAAATGAGGACAGTAATAGTACAGATCTCACAGAATTCTGAGGATTAAATTAGTTAATACTTATAAAGCCCTTAAGTTGGTAGCTGGTACATAAAAGTGCTACATAAAATTGTTACTATTTGAAAAACAAATAATTTCATTCACTCATGAATATTTATTTATTAGCTAGTTTGGGCCTGGTACTGTTGGGAATTTATCAAGTGTGGGTATGGTGGTGGGGAAGACACAATTTATAAGGTAAATCAGCAAAGTATACAGTTTGTTGGACCCGCCAAGGAGTCAGCTCAGTAGAATAAGTGCTTGCCTGGCAAGCATAAGGTCCTGAGTTCAAACCTCCCCATACCACATAAAAAAAAAAAAAAATCTCACACAGTTTGTTGGACCCAAGCAGAAACAGGAGAGATGCTGGAGGATTAGCTAGGCCAGGAAGGAGACCAGGCAGAGGGGGAGGGCAGAGCCTGAGCAATCCTCAGCAGACACCGGGGGTGACTGAGATCTTCAGAGTACCGAGTGTCACATCGCCGTTGCATCACTGTCATGTGACAGCGAACACATTTATCCAGCGCTCTTGCAAAGCAGATGCTTTATCATCTCACCTAACACATGTGGTGCCCTGTGGGTTTGGCGCTAGTATACTTCCCATAGGAGCCGTACTACAGTTAAGTAACTTGCTGTGTAAGTTAATAAGGGAGATGAGCTGAAATCTCAGCCCAAGCCAGCTGGCCCCAGGGCTACTGGATCAGACCTGCAAGTAATGGGGACAGGGCAGGTTGCTAAATCCAGGACCAGGCAGTCTTAGCCGCAGGTAGAGTGGAAGGATACAGAACCGTACTTCCTGGCTGCTCAGTCTGTGGGGGCCAGCTGTGGAGTGCTTCCCCCCCCCCCCCCCCCCCCCCCGCCACCCACCCAGTGATGATAACAGACACCAAGGGCTTCATATTGCAAGTAGGGGCCGAAA
>PVKN010008834.1:0-13307 GCA_004027915.1 Capromys pilorides | reverse complement strand
AAACCCAGGATCTTCATCCCCAGCCCCTTTTGTTTATTTTTACAGATTCTCACTAAGTTGCCCAGGCTGACCTCAATCCAGAGTGCTAGGATAACACGGGAGCGCTATCTGGCTTTCAGTCTCCCACAATACTGTCCAAATCTTACCCTCGGCAAGGCAAAGGATTGCCCAACCATGTTCTCAAGTGGGGAAACTGAGTCCCGTATCAGAGAATGAATTAGTGAAGATCACAGGCAGGACTAAAGTTCGGGTGGCTAAGAGCCCTTCCCACCGCCTCACTGAGACACGGTGTGAGAGAAGCGGGAAGAAGGTGGGGGCGGGAGGCAAGCAGCAGCTTATTAGAGAGACAGAGGCTAATACAGAACACCTGCGACCTCCAGCCCCTCCACCGGTAGAGTGGGTTTGTCAGTGAGCATTAGCCTCACTCCCTCATGAGTTGTAAAGGGAAAAGGAGGAGCAAAGCCTCTCAGAAAAGAGCACCTGACAGTCTTCAGCTGTCACTGAACTTCATTTCATTTGAGAGACTGGATCTTACTATGTAGCCCTGCTGGCCTCGAACTACTGCAATCCTCCAGCCCCAGCCTCCTGAGTGCTGAGATTACAGGCATGGGCCAGCATGTCTGTCTCTAACCTTGAGAGCAGGGCATATAGATAAGGATGGTCCCTTCATCCTCCTACTGTCACCCATTGTACAGACGGGAGATCAAGGCCCAGAGATAGGAAGTGTCTCTCCAGAAGTTCAGAGCAACTGAGACAGGAATCAGGTCTCCTGACCAGGGCGTACTAGAGAGGGACCTTGGTTCCCTTGCTTGCGCCTTCACATGGGGTCTCTGGAAGAAAGCCTTGGGATCCACAACTAATAGTCCTGCTTGGCTCTGCAGAGACTTACTGAGTGACTCTGGGGACTCCTCATTTAAGTCCGACAAGTGCAGGGATTATTCATCCCTAATGTACCTCCAGCCCCAATAAATATCAATCAAGTGAATGTCTAGAGGGGAAGGGTTAGGGAAATGGCACAATAGGGTCCAGACGTCTAAGGAAAAGGGAACTGGGAGACTTTACTTTCAGATGCACGAAAGGCTAAATTTCCGTTTACAAATTTTTTTTTTTTTAACTTTATTTATGTTATGGCCGGTTCAGCCTGCCCTGCGGGTGGGGTTGGCGCAGCATGTGGTGCCGGGCATCGAACCGCAGTCCCTGTGGTTGCCTAAGCTTGCCTAAGCAGGCGCTTTAGACCACTGAGCTATCTCACCGGCCCGTTTACAAATATTTTGTGAGGGCCGTTCTGTGCCGCGTGCTGAACATGGTTAAGTTTGGAGCCTTATCTCTGGTGCAAAGTAGCAGCTGGCGGCATACATGGCAGGGAAGCCGTCCGCACAAGGTAACACCGACGCCCCGCTCAGCCTGAGCTGCCCGGAAGGTGCGCAGGCAAGGGGCCGCGGTGCTCTCGCGGGGCGCCGGCCGCCCACCTGCCAGAGGCTGCCTGGGCGTGTGTGGGAGAGCTCTGGCTTGGTGAGGTCACTTCCCACCTCCAGATTCCGCCTACAAAACCCTACAACTCTGACGCTGAAGACTCGGAGCCTACTATTTTCTGATATTCAAGGTCCCAAGAAGCTGACAGCCCCAAATTCCAAGTCATCCGTCTACCCAGGTTCCCATACCCAAAAGAAATGGAGGCAAATTCAGCCAGGGACCCACCATCCACGGCCTCAGCAGGTCTCAGGGAACTCAGCACCCTCGTCCCCACCTCGCGGGGATTAGAGGGGGGTAACTTGGACACTCGGGCGCCGGGGCCACTGTGAGATGGGTGTCCCAGGGACAAAGTTGACAGAGCCTGGGCACGTGACAGTCAGAGTCACGTTCTGCAGAGGGAGCCGGGACGGTCACCTGATGCGGGGGCGCCATGGGGTGATGTGAGACACCGGTCTCTTAGATTACGTACGAATGACGCAGTCCCACCCCTTTGGCAATGACCAGATTTCCGTCCCAGGTTGGGACGGTTCCGGTAAAGGGGTCGGGTTCTTGCAGCCCGGCACCTCTGTTTCCGGTCGGGGCGCTGTAGCTTCCGGCCCTGCCTTTTCCTCCGGCCAGGAAGAGACGCTATCTCCTGCGCATGCCCCGAACCATCCCGAAGGGGCGGGGCTGTAACTGCGGGAGTGGGAGCGGGAGGGGGACCGAAAGGGGAATTCCAACCTGTGGAATTTCGGGGATCCTGAGGTCGGCTCTTTCCTATTGACTGTGTACAGTGCAAGGGACAGGGCCCTCTGGCGGCTCGTGCAGTTGTTAGGGCTCTCAGGATGAGGTAGGGAAATGTCATTATGAGTGGGGTCCGGGACATCCGAATTTAGGATCTGTTTTGAGGGTTGTGTATCGGGAATCGAGCTGAGGACCTTGCGCAGGCCAGGCAGGCGCTGCGCCGCTGAGCTAAATCCCGCGCCCTGAGTTTAGGCTCTTGAGGCCCTCGGAGCTCTGACACCGGGGAGAGGGAGCTCGGGCCGCCATGCGGGACAGGACCCACGAGCTGAGGCAGGTGAGAAGTCGGAAAGCAGGGCGGGGAGCGGCGCGCGGGTTGGAAAGCAGGACTCTTGCTTTGGGGGCACGAAGGGGTGGCTGGTAGCCAGTGTGGAAAATCCCGGAAGCCTGGGAGACTTGCGAGGCGAGAGCCCAGCAAGGAACTGGTGCCAGTGACTCCGGCTGTGGCAGGGGGACTGCAGCTCGGACGAAGAGGACAAGGAGCGAGTCGCGCTGGTGGTGCGCCCGGGCACGGCCCGACTGGGAAGCCCGGACGATGAGTTCTTCAGGAAGGTAAGGGTCCGAGGTCTCGGCCTGGCCTTTCGAGGGGGCAGGAGGACTGAGGAGCAGCGTGGTGTGGAGCATCCATGTTTCTTTCAGCCCTTTCCATCGTCCTCCCTAGGTCCAGATTATTCGACAGTCTATGGACAAGTTGGAGAGTAAAGTCCGGGAGTTAGAGAAGCAGCAGGCCACCATTCTCGGCACGCCCCTTCCCGAAGAGAGTAAGCAACACCCTGGGCACACGCATGCTCCGTGCGATGAATTGCAGGTGGTGGCCCGGACGGATTCCTTGAGGTTGGGGCTATGATTTGGGTGGAAATCATAGCTTTGTTTGTGTAGGCATGAAGCAGGACCTGCAGAACCTGCGCGATGAGATCACACAGCTGGGGAGCGAGATCCGAGCACAGCTGAACGGTGAGCTCCTAGGACCTCGGACAGATCCTCCCTAGGGTCCGCCCTATTCCTGGTGTGTGGCCCTGAGATGCCAGTAATACATCCAGGTCACACAGCAGGTCCGAGTCTAGAATCTCTATCCTCTAGCATCCAGCCCATAGTTCTTTGCATAGCACAAGCCTGCCTCTCAGGTTCTTATTTACAGTGAAACAAATTACATAGTTCTTCCTGCCCAGGTTGCATTCTTTGGGCAAGCAGTTGGGGGTTTCTGTTAGGAGGCCTCTTACACTTGGGGGATGCCATTTATGTAATACAAAGAAAAATAAATTTTTTCCTCTCAGAGGTCTAGCATTAGTCCGTTTATTTATGTATGTATTTATTTATTATTGTGGTGTTGGTGCTCAAACGGAAAGCCTTGTGCATACCAAACGCACACTTAACCACTGAACGACATCCCCAGCCCTTAGTCATTGTATAATTCTATTCTCTCAAAAAGCCATGTGGAGACAAGACCCTCCCTGCTTTGTAGTTGGAATATGACCATGGCCCTGTGTCCTGGTCCCCAAAGAGCTTTCAGAAAGCCGAGATCAAGCCCCCTCTCCCACGTCCCTTGTGTCGTCCCACAGCCTTAAAGCCTCAGAAGGAGGAAGCTGATGAAAATTACAATTCTATCAACACGAGAATGAGAAAAACCCAGGTGGGTTTATTTTTCCCAGAACTAGGAAGTTTTAGCCAGCGTTTCCTGAGTCATCAAATGGTAGATATATGGTGAGACCTTTGACTCCAACCTTATGATTTTCCAAATGGGGAAGCCAGGGGCCAGAAAGAGAAAGAACTGTCACGGTGGAGAGCCGGGTCTTCTGATTTAGCACTGTGCTCTAACGCCCTGCTTTCTTTTCCTCCTTTTAATGAGAAGTTGCTGTGTTTGCAGACATGACCTAGGCTTGGCTACAGGGGACGTGCTTTCCAAGAGATGAGATGGGGAATTTGGGCTGGGCAGGAGACTAAGTCATTACGCACTCAGGACTCGGTGCCTTGTGGCTGTGCCCATGAAAGGAGAAGAGGTCAGAAATGACTTGGCAAGGGTTTCTACCTGCATGACAGGGACATCCTTGGCCTTAGGGACAGAATTCAGGCAAACAGGAAGAGGAAGTTCCCTAGGACAGCACTGAAGAGGAACTTCCCTGAGGTGACATCTTAGTAAAGGGATTTGAAATGATCTGCCTCCTGCCCATCCTGTGCCCAAAGAGGGGTTCACTGAGTTCAGGCTTAGAGAAGGCGAGCTCAGAGCTCGTTAGAGACCCCAGATCAAAGATGGAGAGGTTTGGACTTCTTGAAAGGATGCTGCTTAGTCCAGGAAAGGAGATATATCTGTTTAAAACCTACTCTATCTCAGCGCTCAGGAGGCTGAGGCAGGAGGAGTGCCATGAGTTCAAGGCCAGCCTAGGCCACATATTGAGTTCAAGGCCAGCCTGAACTGCCGTGTGAGTCTCTGTCTCCAAAAGAAGGTACTCTAAGGAGGAGGGGCGTCAGGGAAGGAAGAGGAAGTAAAAAGAATTAACATGTATTATGTACATGTACCGACTCTCCATGATGAAAGTAACCATTATGTCTTGCAAACGTGTACTAATAAAAATAACAACAAGGGCTGGGGATGTAGCTCAGTGGCATAAGCACTTGCCTGGCAAGCACAAGGTCCTGAGTTCGATCCCTGGTACTGCAAAAAGATAAATTAATTAATTCAAAAATAAAAATAATAAAAGGTACTTTAAACTGGGCATGGCCTAATTCAAGTTCTCTGGGAATCTGAGGCAGGATGGTCACAAGTCCAAACCCAGCCTGGCTAACTTAGAAATTTATTAAGTTTTTTGGCAGGACTGGGGTTTGAACTCACAACCTTGCACTTGCATGCAGGTACTTGTGCCACAGAGCTGTCTCCCCGGCTCCTTATTAAGATTTTTGTATCAAAATAAAAAAAAGGGCCTGGCTTGGTACCAAGGTCTTGCATCCAAACCCTAATACCAAGGGGGAAAACGGACTTTTAAAAATGAGCTTATTTAAGGCATCAGGGGAGAACATGTCCTAGAGTGGGTGTTTCAGAGGGAACCTGTTGTGGTGTTTGATTTGACAGGCCAGGGATCCAGAGTGACCTGTTACACATGGGCGGCATGGTGCCCGCCATACACATAGTCCAGCATGGAGGCTGGCGTTTGTCATGTAACCACCAAGTGCCTACTGTGTGCCAGAACCTTTATGGATAAGAAAATCCCTGTCCTTGAAGCACTTCCATTCAGTAGGATGAGACAATTACCATAATAAATGAGTTCATCATTTTATTTTTATTCATTTATTCTGTATTTAGTATAGGGTCTACAGGGTTTCACTCTAGATTGGACTCATAGTGATCCTCCTGTTTTCAGCCTCCCAAGTGCTGGGATTACGGCTCCTGCCACCACACCTAGTCTCAATCATAGTCTCAGTGTGCTCCAGGGGTGGGACTGGCATGGCTTGTGGCACCAGGGATCAAACCCCGGTCCCTGTGCTCTGACTAAGCAGGTGCTTTAGTCCATTGAGCTATTTGGCCAGCCCTGAGTTCATCATTTTAGACCACAGTGACTGTTAAGGAACAAAGAGGGGTGGAGAATGGTGGGGAAAGATAGGATTGTGATTTAAAGAAGGTAGAGAGGCTGAAGGCGCGGCTTACTGGTAGAGCGCACACTTAGCATGCACAAGGTTCAGCCTCAGCACCACAGAAACAAAGAAGGTGAACCCAGCAGGGTGAGGTGTGCTGAAAGGCTGACGCAGGAGAGTCCCAAGTTTGAGTCTAGTCTGGGCAACTTAGCCACTATGAAGACCCATGGTGAAGGCCCTGGATTTAATCCTCAGTACTGCAAAAATAAATACACACACACACACACACACACACACACACGAGAAGGCTTCATTCAGAAGGTGAACAGAGACTTGAAGTGAGCATTTTAGGCAGCAGGAGCAGTGGGTTCGAGGCCTGCCTTGGGTGCGTGCTTTGTTCAGGAAGGATAAGGAAGCCATTGTGGATGGAGAGACAGTGAGAAGAGCAAAGATTATAGGGGCGACAGGGCAGGAGAAGATTATATAGGACTGCGTACGCCCTGTGAAGGCCTTGGCTGCCTCTCAGAAGTAAGGAGCCTGACAAGGTGATCAGCAGGTGGCAAAGGTGGCGGGCACCTCCTGACAACTCGCGCTGCTTGCTTACTGTACCCTGGGGGTGGCGGGGCCCAGAGGGGTGAGGATCTTGCAGTTCCCGCCCTGTGTTCTCCATCCCTAGCATGGTGTCCTGTCCCAGAAGTTTGTGGAGATCATTGACAACTGCAACCTGGTGCAGTCCGAGTACCGGGAGAAAAATGTACTGCGCATCCGCAGGCAGCTGAACATCAGTGAGTGGGGCCCAGCCTCTGGGATGGGCCAGGCGGTGCTGAGCCGGCTCTGAAGTCCCTCTTCCTTCACAGTCAATGGTGGAACGGTGTCCGATGAGGAGCTGGAACAGGCTTTGAATAGTGACAAGAGTGAGGTGTTCATATCCAATGTGAGTGGCCATGCCAGCCTCGCTCTCCCGGGCGTCCTGCCTCCTCTGAGCCCTCTTCTCTGAGGGGAGAGTGAGGCTGTGGATGGGGTGCAGGAGCCCGGCTGGAGTCACCGTCAGGCTCAAGCCTTGCTCTAGGCCAGAGTGCTGCCCAGAAGCCCCGCAGGACCTCTGGCCTGTTGCTGGCCTCCCTGTGACCTGCGCCCCCATTCCTGTGCTCCTCCAGATACTGAAGGACACACAGATGACGCGACAGGCCCTAAATGAGATCTCAGCTCGGCACAGTGAGATCCAGCAGCTAGAGCGGAGCATCCGGGAACTTCATGAGATCTTCACTTTTCTGGCTACTGAGGTGGAGATGCAGGTGGGTGTCCTGGGAAGCCCCGTAGACAGGAGGCCGTGCAGTGGGAACCCTCCGTTCTGACCCGGGCTGACCTTCCTCAGACTCTGCACTGAGCTTTGTATTCTATCATCCTTGACCATGTCCCAAGGTGGCCCTGACCTCTAACCTCAGCCAAATCCCCAGAGTTGTGCCTGTCTCCGCAGCTGCCCCATCACTCCTCCATACCTCTGTAGCCTCCCACTTGGCCTCTAACCTGGGCCCGCCCCAGGGAGCGCCTCAACAGTGGCTCCTTTCCTACTGACAGAATCCACTATTATGCTTCTAGGAACTGTAGTCAGAGTTGCCCTCTAGGATCTAGGCATAATGGCAGATGCTTATAATCCCAGCTCCTTGGGAGGCTAAGGCAGGAGGATTACAAGTTTGAAGCAACTTGGGAATCTTAGCAAGGCCTGTCTCAACAGTTAAATAAACCAGGCATGGTGAAACGTGCCTGTAATTCCAGCACTGATGGGGCTGAGGCAGGAGGAGGATCTTTGTGAGTTTGAGACCAGCCTAGGCTACAAAGTGAGCTCAAGACCAGCCTGAACCACATCACAGCAAGACTTTGTCTCAAAAAGAAAAAAAAAAAAAAAAGTTAAATAAATAATACAGGTGAAAGAGCTGGGGATGTAGCTTAGTGCTCCCTACATTCAATCTCTAGTACCTTAAAAATAAGGTACTTGGAGCCAGGTGTGGTGGCGCACACCTGTGATCCCAGCACCTGGGAGGCTGAGGTGGGAGGATCAGTGCGAGTTTGAGACTATCCTGGGGTACAAAAGTGAGCTCAAGGCCAGCCTGAACTGCATAGTGAGACCCTGTCTCAAAAAGACCAAAAAAAAAAAAAAAAAAAAAAAAGAAAGAAAGAAAAGGTACTAGATGACCTGCCTCCTAAAATCTGTCCAAGGTTGGGGTTTTTTAAGTGGCAGTCTCCTAATGCTGGGGAGGGGTTAAGGTAAACTTGAGGAGTTGATCTGTGTGGTGCTATAGCCAATGCCTTTTATAGCTGGTAGTCATAGGAAAGGGCTGCCACCGAGTGGGAACGTCAGGACCTGAAGGCTGGCAGTGCCAGGAGGAGGCAGGAACAGGGCAGGCTTCATAGCAGCTGGGAGAGAGGCCTAGAAGAATGGGTGAATTCAGACAGATTTGTTTAGGGACAAAAGTTCATCTGTGAAAAAGGTATGAGCTGTTGGGTATAGATGCATATGCCTGTAATCGCAGCTCTTTTTTTTTTTTATTTTATGTAATCTCAGCTCTTGAGAGACTGAGGCAGGAGGATATATAGTGAGACCCTGTCACAAACAAAAAAAGAAGTGAGCTCTTTGTGGTCCTTGGCTCAAGGCTGCCTCTGGACATGAAGGTTGTGTGGATCAAGGAAACAGAAAGGACCATGTCATTGAAGGAGGCCTCGAAGCCATCTCTAGGAATCTGAACTAGGTCTGGGCCTGCCAGATCTGTGTGCGCTTTTTTTTTTTTTTTTTTTCCTTCTGTCAGAACTGTCCTTTTGTCATCTGGGGCAGAGCTAAGCAAAGGTGCTGTTCCATCCGTGGCTCCCTGAACCACTCCATTCTCTGAGCAGGGGGAAATGATCAATCGGATTGAGAAGAACATCTTGAGCTCAGCAGACTACGTAGAACGAGGCCAGGAACATGTCAAGGTAGCCCTGGAGAACCAGAAGAAGGCGAGGAAGGTGAGCCGCAGCCCTGGCCCCGGCCCCGGCCCTGGCCCCTGGCCCCTGGCCCTCCCACACGCTCTCCCCTGACCCCTCCTCTCCCACAGAAGAAAATCATGATTGCCATCTGTGTATCCATCACGATCCTCATCCTGGCAGTCATCATCGGCATCACTGTAGCAGTTGGATAATGTCTGTCACATGTTCTTGGTGAGATACCGTGGGCCTGCCCCATCTCTGCCTGCGCCTGCCTCCTCCTCCTCCCCTCACACTGCCTTCTTCCTCCTTCCTTTGCAG
Organism: Capromys pilorides; assembly: GCA_004027915.1. Classification (NCBI taxonomy): domain Eukaryota; kingdom Metazoa; phylum Chordata; class Mammalia; order Rodentia; family Capromyidae; genus Capromys; species Capromys pilorides. The sequence goes on along the minus strand of PVKN010008834.1, from coordinate 4,211 downwards.
GCACTGGGAACACCAGGGACCCAGGGAACCCAGGGGCCCAGAGCCTGGCCTTCTCTCCTAGCAGCTGTGGGGGCAGAGCGGAGCCTCAAGCAGGCCCTGTCCTCATAGTGGCCCCCGTGTGGGGAGCAGTGGCTCTTCTGGAGTTGGCAGCTGCTCATTCCTATGCCCTTTCCCATCAAGTCACCACCAGGGCAAAGGCCTTCAGCGTCCTGTTTGGCTGGGACACATGGTTTTATAAAAAATTAAAAACAAACAAAGTTGCAGACCCCTGTCCATGTGTGTTCCTGGGGGGCTGCCCAGGGTCTTGAGGCTCCCGGCCTCCACCCCCAGTCATCCCTGGCTTGGTATAGACTACCTTGGGCAGCCAGAGGCTGCTGGTTCTGCCCTTCTGCTGTTCCCTGGGGAGGCTGGAAACATGACATAGATGTTGGGTGCCCAGCTTGGGTCTCTCCGCACTGAGTGTGCCTCCCTGCCCACAGAAAGGTGTTTGTGCATGCGTGAGACCTCGTGTCCCTGAAGCTGACAAGAGGCCTCATGAAGGGGATGCTGAGTAATCAGGCCTGTTACTTTAGATATACTGATGGGAAGGTCTAGTCTCCGAGCGGACAATATTTCCCTGAAATGGTAAATGAGGAGCCAGTTATGTAAGGAGGCCTCAGCAGCACCTGAGCAGAGCAGCCAGGCCCCGTGACTGGACAGAGGCCCCGCCTTTTATGTGAGCATTCTGTGTGGAGCAGGGGTCCTGTAGCGTCTGGGGTTCCTTGGAGGTCACTGGGCAAAAGCAGGTAAGAGGAGCAGGCGCTTGGGTTTAATTAAGCCTTGATGCTACGTTTCAAAAGGTTCCCAGCCAGACACCTAAATTCCAGAGAGGAATATGGCTCTGGCCCAGGACACCAGGCTCAAAGCATAAGCTGGCTCCTGGCCATGGTTCCGGAGGCAGGGAGGCATGTTCAAGCTGCTGACATCCCGCTCCATGCTGGGCGTCAGCTCTATTGTGTGCTCCTGGGTCTGGGATCAGGTTCCTGGCCAGGCCCAGCCAATCTTGACCTGTTGGGTCGCATCCCTGGCTGCTAGCTACCTGCACCACCTGCTGTGCCCCAGAAGACTGCTGTCCTGCCTGCCTGCGCCCTCGCAGTGCCTGAGCTTGGGCTGAGAGTACATGGGCGTGGTCCATGTGGTGGGCTGGATTGTGCCTGGGACAGGATTGGCCAGCAGCCCTAGGGGAGTGTCCCCTCCTGATAAGACACGACCTCTGGAGGAAGCTGTGGTGCTGGGGTTGCCCGGGAGGCTTTCCTGGTGATTCGGTGGGTGGTTAGGTACCAGAGTGCCCAGGGTAAGGTTGGACTTACGAAACAGGGAAGGCAGCGCTCAGCCAGGCACTGGCAGGAGCAGTGAGTTGGATACTTTCAGGAAAGTGCTCCCCTTCCTAGGAGTATGCAGATGCTATCTAGCTGATCATCTTGAGGGAAAGCGTGGGCCTGGTAGATCGTGCCTCAGCCCCAGGCTAGGCAATTTGTACCTGGGGCTCTGGGCTCCCCGATTCTCTGTCTCTTCTCCTGCAGCCTGCATCATCCCTGGATCCTGTTGGCTTCCTCTGTCTGCTTTCTCATCTCTGTCTCCACAGTGAAATGCAGAATCCAGGCACCTATGTGGTTTATGCACTATGCTCAGGCAGGCCGGCAGCTGGATGCCCATGTACAATGCGAGAGGCCATCCGCTATGCAGGACAGTGCCTCCTCTGACGTGGAACCTGGCTGTCTCACCCAGAAGCTGTCCAGGAAGAGGTAGCTCTATGGCCAGGCAAGTGAGGCTTTGGCTTACCCAGGGCCTCAAAGGTCTGCAGTCTCCCTCTGACCCTTGGGCATCCATGGATGATTTGGTCAGGTAAGTGACAAATTCAGAGAAGACCTGTCAGGGCGTCCCCTGTGGACACCACTTCGCTGTAGGAAGCACCTCCTTGAGGACCTACAGGTAGGCAGATTTTGCACTGAAGGCCTGGGTTGGCTGCTGTCAGCTTCGCTTTCACAAGAGAGGTATTGACTAGCTATGGCTTTTCTGAATCCACCTGGTGTTACAACCTGTTAGCTACAGCTTAACCACTTTGTATTTTGTAGTTTAAATTCCCAAGAAGGGGGCTCTGGAGATATTTTGGCAGTCTAAGCACCTGCCTGGCAAGCATGAGAACCTGGGTTCAATCCCTAGTACTGCATGCTGTGCCAGCTCTGTGGGCCCTGTGCTGGTTACTGAAGCCGGGCATGGTGGCACACACCTGTAATCCCAGTGCTGGGGAGGCTGAGATAGGAGAATCACTATGAGTCCGAGCTGTGTAGCAAGACCCTGTACCAAATAGATAAATAAATAGATAAAATATTTTTTTAAAAGCTGGCAGGAGGTGGGGCTGTAGTTTACCTGTAGAATGAGGCATGATGGGAGAAATGCCCCTTGCCTGCTGTGGGCCACTGACAGGTTGAAGCTGTTTGTTACCATGTTACGGGTTAAGAAGCTGTTACAGAATGAATACGCCAAATTGGAGTGCTGACAGAAATAAATAAATAAAGCCCAAAATAGCTGGCATTGGGCTGGAGCTGGAGCTGGACAGTGGCTGGTAAGAAAGCTAGAGCTATAATTGGAAGCTGTGAAAATGATGACTCCAATTATGCCTCCAGTTAAACTGTAAGCTGGGAATAACTAAGAATACTGTATAATAATGCCCAGATGAGGTGAGGAATTTAGGCAAAATAATTAAGAAGGAAAATATTGACAGCACACTTTAGCTGCTCTTGGGTGCATCTCACAAGCTGCTGCAAGAAAACTTGGTTAGTTTTTAAGCAGAAATAGAGGAGAATATGGAAAGTCCAGGTAAGTGATCTACTCTGTGTGTATCCTTAGGGATAGACCCAAAGTCTTGCTCCTGTGGGACAAGTGCTCTGTTCCTGGGCTACCTCCCCACCCTTGTGGTCTATATCTTTATCCAGTGGAGGAAACAACAGAGAAGAGCCTTAAGAGCCAGTGTAATCCCAGCACTCAGAAGGCTGAGGCAGGAGGATCACTGTGAGTTTGAGAACATCTTGGGCTACAAAGTGAGTTCAAGGCCAGCTTGGATTGCATAATGAGATCCTGTCTCAAAAAGATAAGTAAGTGAGGGGGTGTCTGGAGAGTTATGGCGCCTGGCTGTTGTCTTATGAAACTACCTGGAATCAAATAAATAAACTAGTACATGAAAAGAACTGTTACCCCCGCCTCCAATAAAAGCCACCAGCTTGTACCTTGACTATGAGGCTTCAAGGCTTAATATGACCTCTGAGTCTCCAGGTCTCTGTGAAGTCATGAAGGAAACTAAGAAAGCTGCTCTGCCAGTGTCCCCTGCAGTAAACTAAAGATGTGGGGAAGCGTGAACTCAGGAGCTACACATGCGGTCCCACACCCAGGTATGGGCGGGGCCTTTCTCAACGTCTACCCCGAAGTTTAGAACTGCTATGGGGTAGTAATGGCTGTTTCTTCCATTCTTCCTTTGGAGTGGGAGTGTGTTCTGTTGTGTTTGTGTTTTTTTTTTTTTTTTTTTTCTGTCTTTTTGAGACAGGGTCTCGCTATGCAGTTCAAGCTGGCCTTGAGCTCACTTGTGTAGCTCAGGCTGGTCTTGAACTGACACCAATCCTCCAGCCTCAGCCTCCCAAGTGCTGGGATTACAGGTGTGTGCCACCATGCCTGGCCGTTCTGTTGTTCTTATGTCCTTGATGTACTTTACATTTGGATATGTGTGCATGTTGGGGGTGGGATGCAGGTAATGTTTTGTTTTCATACTGAAGCTTGAACCCAGGGCCTCAGATGCTATTTTGCTAGGCAAATGCTCTACGACTGAGCTACATCCCAACTCTGAAAAATTTAGGGGGGCCAGGTTCTTGCTGAGTCTCCTAGGCTGGTTTCAAACTTGTGATTCTCCCTACCCCAGCCTCCCAAGCAGCTGGGAATATAGCCACATCTTTCTGTCTGTCTTCTCTCTGTCATACTTTCTCATAGGTTTCTGGATCAAGGGACATCACATCTGGACATGAATAAAGACTATTAGAAATCTTGGACCTATGCTTAATGCCATGATTAGCTCTGGGAAGCAGATACATTTATTTTGTACTATATGTGGAAAAAACTCAAAGGCAGTAATTCTGATAAGGAAGAAAGACTGAGCTAGGCATGGTGGCTGAGGCAGGAGGATT
>PVKN010008833.1:0-24573 GCA_004027915.1 Capromys pilorides | reverse complement strand
AAACAGCTACTGAGAGCTATGTCTCAGATCTAATTCTCATTGGTTGAGTACAATTATTTTTTATTGCAAGTGGTTATATTTTACACATTTACTTTAATTGAAATATATGCACCATTTCTTTTTCCTATTTTATTGTGGTGAGATCTTGTTTATATAAAATTGAGCATTTTAACCAATTTTAAGCATGTAGTTCAATGCATGAAGTACACTGACATTGTTACACAACTGTTATCTAGCTGCAGATCATTTCATCTTCTGCAAATCAAACTGCGTCCCAACTAAATAACTATTACTCATTTCTCCCTCTCACCAGCCACTTGCTGCATGTTTTATTTCCCTTAACATGCACATTTTATTACTTCAAAAGAAATGTTAAGTGTCTGGCCCAGACTGCACATGCAGTATTTGAGCTATGCAGCATAGTGAAGGCCTATGGGGAAAAATACTAACATTTACTGAGCACTCCATTATGTTGCATTCAACATATACTATGTTAAGTTCATTTGTTCCTCACAAGGATACTTTGGTAGAGGTCCTCTTTCCACCATTTTACAGATGAGAAAATTAGGCACTCAGAGTTTAAATGTGTTGCTCAGAGTGACATTATTAGTAAATGCTAAAGATATGATTTCAACATGTTTTCAGACTCCAAGCCTTATACCACCCTTAAGTTCTGCTTTTGCTCTTAACCTCTTTCTTTGTGACCTCTACTCCTCCTCAGAATAACAGGCATAGACTCTTCTGGGTTTTATTGTCCGTCAACCCAGGCCATCTGCTTTCATAGGCTTGGCTGTTCGTTAGAAAATAATCTTCGATGTCTTTCTTCAGATCCTTCTCCAAAACTCTAAATCCATACTATATGGTAATATTAACAACAAAAACCCATGAAATCTCAGGGTCCAACAACAATAGATAATAGTCATTGATTTAGTTCATAAACTTTTATAGGCTAGTACTAGCTAATGCAGACTGGGCTCCACTGACCATGTTATTCATCCTCCACCTAAGACAAGTAGCCTAATTTAGATGTGTCCTTTTGGCAGAAGCTCAAGAGAATAGGCAGACATATGCAAGATCCCTTAGGGCTTAGGAATGGAACCAGCACACTGTTGCTTAGACCTTACGTGCTACCCAATGCAAGGCAAAAGAGTTAAAAGTCAAGGGGTAAGGAATTATATATTCTACTCTTTTAGTACATCAAACTGTGTAAGTGTGGATACAGGGATGGTTGAAGAGTTGGGGTCAATAACACAATTGAACTTACAAAATTCTACTTTTAGTCTTATCTTCTCTTGCTCTTCTCTATCATGAAATATCGTGACTCCTATCCACTTCCACAAGTTTAACTGACATGTGGATGAAGATAACAGCCAAGTGCATATCTCTAGCCCCTATCTCTCTTCTAAAACCTTAGGTCTGGCCGCATATCATCATGCATCTATGCATCCTCCAAATACCATAACTTACTATGTTCAAGTCTGAAACTCATTATGTCACTCAAGTACTCATTCATAGACCAAGCCAGTTTTTCTTCCTATATTTTCAATTTCTATTGATGTTTATACAATCTTACTAGCTCTCTCAGGTTACTGAACTATGCTGTGAACATCACATCTCTTGTAATTGCCTGCTTCTTTCCTATTTCCACTATTGTCTCTTTGCCACTACTTTGCCATGTTGGAAATTCTTAGTAACATTGGCCTGTTTTTCCCCAAAGGCGAAAGTCAAAAGTCGAAACAGAGAATGAAAAGGCACACTTGAGTTCTGTAGAAGGAATAACAACCAGGTCAATCAAGGAGAACTGAAATAGCAGCACAACAGAGAAGACTCTGTGTTTCTAATGGGCTTTTACATTGATTAGTTGTGTACTTTAGAGAAATTATTTAACTTCTCATGACTGTCCATTTAATGGAAAATGGAAATAATAACAGGATGTTAGGCTAGCAGGAGAATTTGATGAGTTAATACATGCAAAGTGCACACAAATTCACAAAATATGTAAGTACTCCACAATTGAGGGCACTATCACTTTTATTATTTTAATAAATGAAATGATGCAGTTATTCATCAGGGCAGAGGTTGCTAAGAAGTCAGTAAAATATTACTTTTTGCTTTCTGAATAATGAATTAGTCTACATTTCTGAGCCTATCTTGCACTTAGGTCCCTGACTAATTTCTAGCTGAAGGAGCAGGAGAGACAAGTTGTGTGTTATTGTTTTTTACATTTGACTTATATAAACCTCTTTATACCTGCTCCTCTGTATCTTTTACTTCTTTCATCTGGAGGAAGTGGAGGAGTCCTGGTGTGGCCTTGGAAATAATCTGTTGCAAAAGGGAAGAATGCCATCAGCCAGCATCCTTGCATGGATCAGAGCTAACTATTCTTCCACACACATCCCCTCTTCTCAACACTGCCTAATCTACTTGGACATTCCTAAACTGTCATGGAAGTAACAAACTAAATTTCTATTATTTTGAACCATTAGATGCTTTTGTCTACTTGTTACCTTATTCTAATTTTACCATCAATTAAACTTGGAGCTAGCTAAGTCTCAGTTGTGGACGATCTGTCCTATGTACTAAAGGATGTTTGGACAAATCCGTACCTAATAAATGCCACTAGCTTATCCCCTATTCCAAGCTGTGATGACCAAAAACGTCCCCAGATATGTTCAGTGCTCTTGGGGGAGGGGGAAACACCCTGACGGAGAGTCGTCATTGTCTTAATTTATCTTAACCACATATTTGCTTTCACAGGTATTCGCAATACTGCATGCATGGCCCCTTCCTCTTTCCAGTGGCTAGGGTGAGCAGGAAATCCTGAGACGTTGAAATCTATCCATGATCTCAGATTCTTTTCAACTCTGCAACTGTGGCTGAAATGATCACAGATACTTATTGCTGAACAGATTCTCAGAGATCATTTGATCTACAAAGAAAATGAAACCAAGAAATTTTGCAAGTCATGCAGAAATCAGGATTCCTGGCTCCCAATTTAATTCTACTGTTACTGCTCAATAATGCTTGGCAAGATGCTGAGTGGATTCACTGTTATATTTAATTATGATACAACTTTCTCCCCAAAGTTCAAGAAAATATTGAAAAAATATATGAGGGATGAAGTAGTGAATGATACCAGTTATTCATCATGTAGTTTATATGTTTAAAAAAAATCCTGTCAATTCTTTATTTACATTAGTAAAAATTTGGAGAGAAAAAATGTGCTCTAAAATAATTAATTGATGTCAGGCTATATTTATCCATGTTGTTAGTAACTACATGGGCCACTCTGTTATGAACTGACATTATCCAGGCTCACCAACCTGCTAGATCTCAAAGGGCTGGGCTAATTCTCAAGGCCTTGAGTGTCAGAAATCAAACCAAGAGCGTCTCCTTTCTAGTACAGGCAGCTATTGCAAACTTCAAAAATATAAAAGATCTTCTTAGTCTTTATCTTAATACTGGTTTCTCTCAGAAGCCAATGATGAGAAGAGAAAACAGTTTAGTTGAGAAGAGATTCCAAAAAAACATCAGGAAGGAACAGAAGTGAGACAGGGTTGGGAAAGCAACTGGTTACAAGTGCATTAGAATACAGGGAACTACTGTGGCCAACTCGATGGCTCAGTCTTGTTCGGGACCTCTGGGAGGTTGAGAGAACAGAACTAAAAATCACTCTCCTAAGGGGCAAGGAATCTGGTTTTGTTATGTGCTGCCCCCTCGTGTAACTTTCTGCCACTCGCATTGCCCCCTCCTGTTGTAGGCAAACACAAAGAGACAGGAGGGCTGGCAGAGAAAGCCTTTGAGTGAAATTTCACATGTTAGTAGCCTAAAGCCTTCCTGTGGATGGAGGCAGGTCACCAGAACACTTACTACACTCCAGAACTCAATCATTGACCCTCCCTCTCCTCCGCGATTGCATTTCTCCTCAGCTTCAACAGGCTCTTCCTTCAAGCTCATTTCCACAGTCAGGAAAACAAAGTTCATTCGTTTGGGGTCTATCTAGGAAACTGAATCACACGAAAGTAAAGATTCACAGCCACTAGGATATCACAGTGTGGGATTATTGCTTCTTAGCATCTCCCCTCCCCCAATTAAATTCTTTGCATGAAAATATTCATCTCCCATCTGCTTCTGGGAGAGCCCGGTGTTAAAATATGGGCACTAAAGGTCTTTTATATTTTCAAACTTACCATAGATAGATACCAATCCCAGAAATGAACAGCTCTCAGCTGTTCTGGTTCTTCTTTCTCTGAGAATTAACCCAACCTTTTGAGAACTAACAAGTTGGTGAGCCTGGTCCTAGTGAGAGAACATCGGATACTGCAAGAGAATCCTCAAGTCAATTTCTACAGTAGGACTCATTTGGAGAATCAACAGTTCATCTGAACATATGTATGTTTTGCTATTTTGCATGTGTTATTTGTTGCTATGTGAGAAATCTTATGCTGATTCACTTTAAAATGAAATTTATTTGGCTAATTTTATCATGATTTTAGAGAACAAAACTAAAACTACCATAATTAATAAATTGACTCATGAGAGGCTAAAAAGGAGGAGGGCTCTCAGTTACCAAGTTTGGGAGCCGCAGATGCACTTATTGGAAAACATGAATGGAGAAATAACTCTAACGATGTTTCCTCATATAAGAGATGTGTGTGTATGTTTAGTCTGTCAGCTTTCAGAATAATATGAAAAGCCACACAAACTACACTGAACTATTTATTAAGCTATTTACTGAGTGAGTTGTTCTACTAACAGACAACATCTACAGTGCCTTTCTCTGGCCACATATATACAAAATATTTGCTACCCTTTTGAGCACAGAGGGAAAAGAGTCCCTTCTAGTGAAGCACAGCTTATCTAAGGCACATCTTCCTATACTACTCAGGCGCATGTTGATCCTCAACTTTCCCTGCCTGTGTCCTGCAGGGAGAGTTGCCTAGCAGGCCCCACAGCATTTCCTAATATGGAAAACTGCAGAAAAGAATGGCTGGTTTTTAATCTATAGAATGTTATCAATGCATATTCTTTGAATGCTTTGAAAAGGCCACAACAAAAAAAATGAGGTAGTAAATTCCTGGGTTTCTAGAAAACAGTTCCCTTGCCTACTGAGAATAGTTTCACCAGCCAGATCCTCATGCCAGAGAGCCAGACCCAGATGCTAATAAGTTTGTGTCTATCTTTGACCAATGGTGAGACATGCCAGGTTTCCTTAAGCAAAAACCTCTATTATGCTTTCGGGCTGTCTATTGTGTCTCCAAGGCAAGGATAGCATGCATGAACAAATAGGCCAGCAAAGCCCTTGAAATTCTTAGTCTTTTCCCCAGTCATGTCTGAGCTCAAGAGTTTAAACTGTCAAAGTGTTAGTAAAGTCAATCCAGTACTAAAATGGAATGAATAATTAAAATGGCATATTATCTATGGAATAGCTAACATGGGAGACTTTCTCTAGAAAAACCATTATCTCTGAAAGAAGTGTGACATAGGCCAAGACAGACCTATCCATTGGCTGCCACACGCGCAGTCTGCTTTGATTTAATACCTATAATTTCCCCACCACATTGATTGGTACTTCTCTCAGTCTCACACTCAGAGGAAGGCCGCCAACTGTTTGGGGCAGTGTTCTGAGTACAGTAGGTGTTCGGGCAATGTCAGCTCTCAGCACAGTTCACAGGCACCACCATATAAAGTTTAAGGTTAGTGGACTCCTAGCTGACCTCTCCTCTCCAAACTAGTGCAGATTTTATGGGACTAGAGAAGTCCACAAATCATGCTCTAGCAATGTTTCTCAAGGAACCTGTATTGAAAATTCACATTGGGGTTATTTTTACCCCATGGCAGCCTCATACTTTTGTGAAATGTAATAAAAATAAAGGAAATTACTAAAAAGGGGATGATAGACACATAAAAGACAAAAGTCCTGTTTTAAAATTTGATTGAATAAATGAAAATTATGTGGTCAAACTTCAATAAAATTTTCTAAGTGCTTTGTATCACTTGATTTGCATATTTTCTGGAGATCTATGAACACTGCCCAAGGGCCAGCACCGGTCTTGCACACACATGTTGAAGATCAAGCAAGGCTTACTGTTTCTCCTACCATATGCCAGACACTGTTCCAGGTGCTGGAGAGAGAACAGTGACCAAGCCATGAATTCTACCTTCTTTGAGCTTGTGTTATGGAGGACAGGAGAGAAAAATACATTAACATCTATGTCCATAATTCAATGGTTGGTAGGTGAAAGTATTTTAAGAAAACATAAATTCAACTGGCTGACCTCATCTGAACCACAGAACACAGAAGATCATTTGAAAAACTACATTCTCAATTTTCCAAGAATAATGTGCATCTTTTACCTTTTTGAGATATAAGAACGAAGCAAGTTCATTATGTACAATGAATGCCTTAAGGAGTAAAGCCTTAATTCTTAGACTGAGAGATGGCGAAGGAATAATTAAGATGCTCTGTTAGATAATACACTCTGAATGCCCTCTCTAAGAGTGGTACAAGTGACCAGAGATCTAAAACAACCTCTACCTATCTATGTAGCTGCTCATGGGAAGACTATTCCAGGCACAAATAGCAAATACAAATTCCAAAAGAAGCAGTGAACCTGTTAGGCCTGAGGAACAGCTGAGGGAGTCCCTAGTGATGGGAATGGAATGGCTAAAGAGAGTGAGGGGAGATGAAGACAGCAAGACACGCTTGTCAGCATGGAGCCATTCAAACCAAAACTTTTTACCTGCCATGATGTTTTCAATTCAGTTAGAGCACAATCACCCTGCTTTCATTTAACTTGCAGTGGGTTGTTTAAGACAGTCTGTGTGCTGCTCATCTTTGTATTTCAATACCCATCACTGCAACATTCTAAGGTCCAAATGTGTTCAGTGAATAAGTGAGAGAGTGAACAAGCAAGTTAATGAATGAATGATTCCATGGCTTCCACAAATATCACTTTATTACTTACCCCCCCATCCTTTTCTGAGGCAGATCTTGCGTTATTTCATCAATTTTGTAGATTAAAAAGTAATCTGGGACATCTGACTCCAAATTACTGAGCTATATGACCAGGACTTTCTATGTTCAGGTTTGCTTCTGTCACTCCTGGTTCAATGCTCTTTTTGTAAAGCAAACATTGAATTACGACTATAGAATGGATTTTTTAAAAGTCTTTGTGATAAATATTGGTAGACTCAAAGATGAAAATTGAATTTGCTTTTTTCTTTTAGCATAGGGACGTGCTGCCCTCTCCTGGTTATTTGGAAGATAATATGCTGTAAAACCGGGTTCTGTAATTAGCATAACGACATCCTTCCATTTCTGTTCTATATGCCTCATTTTCCTTGTTTCTCTGGATATAGTTTTTCATTCACATTTTTAAGCTTAGCTTACTCACGAGGTATCCTTTTGTCATCTATATGACTTATTTTAAAAGCTAAGCTGAAATAAACACTGAATTTCTGTACACTTGGAAATTATTGCTGTAAATTTACTTAGCAAAAAGCTATCCCAAACTTTGAGCCTTGGGTCACACTTGCTTTGCATTCCCTTTTCATAGAAAATCCAAACACCTATCTGGGATGGGTCCCAGCTATTACAGTCAAATGCTTTCTTGATCTTCTCAGCTCAGTATTCTAACTCTCACTATCCCAAATGTATCTGCTAGACCACCAATATCAGCATCTCTGATTTTAAAAACACAGGAGGTCTACAGCACTTCTTGAACACACACAGTGCTGATAACACTGCCCAAACAATTGTCTGCACGCTTCCACTTGAGAAACCTTGTTCTAACCAAGGATAGAATCAAAGTACTGCCATTACACTGAGCTGGGATTCAAATGCTCCTTTTCTTAACCATGTAGATAGGGGTTAGAGAAAAATTTGCTAAACACATAGTAGTGTAGTCACAATCTCTAATATAGTTCACAGTATTTATTTAAAACTGCAGCTTCATTCCTTTGTTGCTTTATTCTTTGTGAGTTGATGGAATGTGTTAACCATGGTCCTTTGGTATTTACAACATACACATTTTCCTGATTACGCTGACTCTAAGGTTTTGTCCTTATATTCCATCTCCATAGATGGTTTATGAAGACTAAAATTAAGAAATGGCATCAACTAGGAATCAATGAAATTGTAATTTTACAGTAGCAGGGTGAACTCTATTAGGCATTGTGGCTATGCTGTTATGTGCAGCTAGCCTCCTGGCTGTGGTCATGTGAGTAAATTCTGGTTATTCAACAGTGTACTGCTTTCCAAGTGGCCCAGAGCACAATCCTTTTTTCACTGAAGTAAGAGATGCCACAATTTGAGGATGGGGGCAGCAAACTACAGCCCACCTCCTATTTTTTTTTACTATGAACTAAGAATGTTTCTAATATTTGTATGGGAAAATTGAAGAGGACAGTTACATGAAATTTGAATCTCAGCATTCAAAAATAAAGTTTTATTGGCACATAGATGCACTTTTTCATTTACATATTGTCTCCAGCTGTTTTCACACTACAATAGCAAAGTTGAGTAATTGCAAAAGAGACCAGATAGAGTCTACAAAGATGAAAGTATTTCCAATCCGGCCCCTCACAGAAGTTTCCTGCTCTCAGCCTTAAAGTCTGGCTGTTCTCTGAGATCAGAGGAGCCTTAGTTCATAAATCACTATAAGGAAGGCTACCCACCAAATATTCTCATGAGATTTGACATAATGAAGAATCAACTTTTACTTTGCCATTCTTAGGTTTCAGTATGCTGTTGCAGAACACAGGATCATCCAACACAGAAACGTTTCCTTTTTTATATATAGTCGAGATGCAAGACTAGACAGGTAAACTGAATGAAATAGATGCAGGAATGTATATTTTTGAAGAGGCGTTATTTGTGCTTTGCATTTATAAGGTTTAAAAGATGCAAATTTCAGGAACATTTTAATAGTATATTGTGTAACATATTCTCCCATTCCCACCAGGAGGCGCTTCAAATGCACGCTCATAAAGCGAGATCTAAACCTGTTGTAAATTCACTCCAGTATTATTTTTGGTGAAACCAAAAATGATTTAGAGAGCCCTCCCTCCAAATAATTAATCACCCATAAATTTAAAATGAAAAAAGTAGAATACATCTTCCTATCTAGCCCCCAAATGGAGGTAATCTTATTTCATTAAGCTTAATGCTAGTTTGAACATTATTTAAACCACATAAATTTTTTTATCCAAATGATTTTCAGCCCATTCTCCATGATCAAAACACTACTCTACTCTAAAGAACTTTATTTATGCAAACATCAGTAGTCCTGTCCTCAAGGTATCTTAGTTGAAATAGCAGTCACTAGCATGCAACATCTTACAGTCATTTTGTGATTCTTACCATACTTAGTCCCAAATAAATTGTGCACCCTAAATAAAAGTACTTTGAACTTGAACCAGTTCCTAGGCGATAAAAGAAATATTGTGAGGTTTAGGTGTTTTGGAAAGATCACCGTGGTATGGAAAAAGAATTGGAGGACTGAAGTGGTACGGAGCAGGAACAGTTAGGTGGCCTAATCACTGAGCTTGTTGAGGAAATGAAGCAAGTGGCCTCAGGAGAGTTGAACTTTCCGTGGTTAATAACTCTTCTCTCTGTGATGAATAGCACACCAACTCAGTGGATTTGATTGACTTGGATTCAGATCCGCCCTTTTCTAGGCATATGAAATTGCTTTCATATGTTCTTTGGCTTTACCAAATGAAAAAATTAATTTGATCAATGAAGTAGAGATATGTCCACTTCACTGTGCTCTCAGGTGAATTAAACAAATAGCATCAAGCAAAAAGTTTCACGTACTACTGCTGGCCTTTAGATAAGCAGCAAAGGATGTCTCTTTGGGTTGCTCCAACACCATCCTCAAGAGAATTCTCACATCTTCATGCCTAAGCTGATGCTGGAGCTCCTATGGTCTAGGCAGGGTACACAGCCTTAGCACTATGGACATTTGGGACTGAAAAATCCCTTGTCACGGGGGCTGTGCTATGCAATACAGACTTTCAGAGGCATCTCTGGACTCTAACCACTAGAGGGCTTCTAAGGGCACTGCTTTCTAATAATGACAACCAGAAATGTCTCCTGTACTGCAAAAGGCATCAGTGGGAAAAATCACCCCTAGTTGAGAATTACTGATACAATATAAAGCAGCCCCATCCAGTAGAAATGCTGTGTGACACACAGTGAGAGCATCTGTGTAATTCCAAGCTTTCCAGTAGTCACATTAAAAAGGTAGAATTAATTTTAAACAACATTCCATATAACTTAGTAACCAAGACCTTATCATTTTAACATGTAATCTATGTAAAATTATCAATGATACAGTTTATTCTTTTTCCTATTATTCTTTGAAATCTGCTCTACACATTTGACCTTTAAAACACAGCTCAATTTAGACTCACTATTTTCAAAGTACCAATTGCTTCATATATGAGGTTATGTACTATTGTACTACACAGTGCAGGTACAGTACCTACACTGTGTATTTTTTTTTTTAAATTATGTACTTGGTGCAGGATTTCACTACACAGCTCAGACTCATAGTGATCCTCTTGTTTCAGGCCCCCAAGTGCTGGAATCACAAGCATACACCACCATGCTTGATTTCAGTGGTCAGCTCAGCCCCAGCATTCCAGGGCTGGCAAGGCATGCAGTATCGGGCATCCAACCCAGGTCTTTGCACTTGCCAGGCAGGTACTTAGACCACAGAGCTATCTCTCCAGCTCTAAAGTTTGTATTTTTATATACCAGTGTCTTATTTTCTTCATCCCATTTGTCCTTTATATCCTGAAATCTTATTAGATTTATATTTTAAACTACATGCTAGGGATATTTCTAGAAGTATTGCATAGCTTCCTATAGCAATGAGGTTGATAGAAATAAATTATGGGCAAGTGTCTCTATTTTCCAGTTCCTCCACCATCAGGCCACGATTGCCTCCATATGTTCTTCCCTCATATCTCCTAAATATTGCCCCGCTGCCTGCAGAAATCTTTATCCCTTAAGCATTTACCTCTTGTCTTCTGTGTATGAGCACTTACAAGAGCTCACAGGGCTGGGACAAGGCTCCTGGAAAGATTGCACATGCTTTGAATCAGATTTAACGCAAGACATAGAAATTTACAAGATTGGCCTACGATGGCCACCCACAGAATCAAATGTAGAAGAGTGTAAATAATCTGTCCCTGTGTCACAGATCTAAAGAATTCAGCCAAAGCCCTGGAGCCTACAGCAATGTCTCAAGCGAATCTGCATCTGGAGATGAAAGAATCCACTGTGGAAAATCCAGGGCTTTGTGCTGGAGGTTTAAGTTTTGGCACTAGAAGCTAAAGGGTCTGTGTCAGCAGTTTGAGAGGTAGGTGCTGGAAGATGAAGAAATCTGTGCTGAAAACTAGAACACAACACCCAAGGGGAAGGCAAGGACCAGAACTCCTCTGAAGAGAACAGAAGCAGCTCTTCCAAAGAAAATCAGCCAGTAAAGCTCTCCAAGAAAGATCAACTGTATCCTTTGTTCTCATTCCCTTTTGTTATACCGTTCTGACAACAATCCTCCTTAAGGTGAGTCTTCCACACCCAGAACCATGATGAATCAGTTCAGCTGGGCATTCCTGACTCAAGTTGACAGTTAATCAATTAACCACCTCACCACACCACACTACACCACACCACACCACCCAATCCTTGCTTTCTATAATTATTTCTCTTTCCATGGAGATACAGCCACATTGTGTCATGGGGAAAATTTCTTAAGTCTTTCATAAAATGGGGATCACAAAGTGTAACTAGTATCTTATGCAAACAATGTAGACTCAACCAATACCTACAGTCAGTGTTTGGTCTTACATGAGGCTATTTGCTTTAGTTATTACACTCAAAATAATAAGCATTCTTGCTGAAACCAGCAGGCTCAAGGCGCCCACTGTGAAACTTTTCTCTGCAATGACCAACAGTTTGATGTACTTATAAAGGAAGCCTTCAAAACATCTGTGCTTCTTCAAGTCACTGCATTGTTCCTGTATGTACCTCAGTTGCCATCCTTCACTCATCTCCATGCTTGAGTTGAAATAGACACTGATTCTAAAGCTGCATTGCACGATTTCAAGAGTAGTCTAGTTTGGGATGGATAGTAAATTTGATTCAAAAATGACCATGACAGTATAGCCATTGTGGAAATTGGTATGGAATGTTCTCAAAATACTAAAATTAGAACTGCATGTGATCCAGATTTTACCACTCTTCAGTATATACATAAAGCAGTTAAAGGCCAGAGAGATAGCTCAGTGGCTTAAGTGCCTGCCTGGCAAGCGCAAGGTCCTGAATTTGATACCGGTACCAAAAATAAAATAGTTAAAGTCAGCATACCAGAGAGCTACCTGCAAACTTATATTTCTTGTGACACAAATCACAATTGCTAACCTCTTGAAACAGCCTAGGTGCCCTACAACTGGTTGATGTAGTTTATGTGCACAGTGGAATATTATTAAACCATAAAGACAAACAAAATCATATATTATTTGCAGGAAGATGGATGAGCATGGAGACCATCCTGTTAAGTAAGATAAGACAGACTCAGAATAACGAACGTTAACTTTCCACTAATACAGGCAGTCTAGAAACAAACAAAAAAAGAGAGATGACATGAAAGTAGAAGGGAGACTATTAGAGAAGAGGAACGTAATCCAAAGGAGGGCAAAAGCAAAGGCAAGGAGGGTATGATGGGGGTGATAAATGGAGCGATATGAATGTAAGAGTATTGCAACATGAAGCTCACTCTTCTGCATAATTAATGCATACTAAGAAAAATGTCCCTGAATAACATCTAACAGTGAATCAATCTATGATGTGTTCTAGCCAAACAACAGGAAAAATTTCAACTTCCCATTGTTGCTCTTCAGATCTCCTTGGAGCTAGAATTGCAAAGTATAGTGCTATAGCATTTCCAAACTATGGTAGCTTCATAGTGTGGTTAACATTTATGTCTTCCTGACCATCAACTTAATGAAATTTGTCCATTTCATACCCATACATGAATTTTAACAGTGTCTATTCGAGGTCTTGCTTCCACTGGTTTTCTTTGCCTGCGCAATCCTAATAATCACACAAGGTGAATCAAGTTTGCCGGGCGAGAGAATGGTGAGTGAGCTGAGCCAACCAACCACTACACAGGAGAAATACACACATTGGTGGTCCTCACATCCTATGCACACTCACTACCCTAATGAATGCACATGTGGTTCTCTGAATGAGGGCTTCGACTTGGCCAGGGAACACAGGGAAGTTCGAAGTGGTAGGGAGTTGAGCTCCCAGGCTATAAGCCTAAGTAAAGGGCATGAGGGAGTTGGAGCTTAACTATCTCAATGTCTTTTCCCTGAGTGTGCAAAAACCTGAGACTCGCTGTGTACTGACTTTCAGGCTAACCTATTAGGATTATAACTCATCACCTACCGTGGAAATTTGCTTGAGTACACTTGTCACTGAATTTCTTCCTCCTTTGTCACATGGCTTCACCCCTTTACTTGATTTTTTAAATTGTTTATTCATTTTAATGAGAAAAAAAGTTAAAATAGCGATGGAACAGTTTCAAAATAGGTTAGTAAGACAGAATAATGAATACGTTGCATATTATCTTTGTAGTACTTATTCAGAGGACAAGATACACACATGATATCTCGTCTAAATGCTATTAGTACAAACCTTTCTTCTCACTGAACTAAGGGAAAATAACTGTATATCTAACCTAACTATCTTGTATATACATATATTTTTTCACTACAAAACGGTCCTTCATTTATATTCCCCTTTTTTGCTTTAACTTGCTCTTAACAATGCAGCAGAAAACTGTAACCATGAAATATAAAAAGTAAAGCTATATTAATAGTCAAAGACTTCCAACAATTGCCAGTTGTGCTGATAACTCACTACTGTTATAGACTATTGGACTACATTGGGTTATTTTGCTGAATTCCAGTACCTACAATATTTAGACTGGCTTCAAGGATGAAAGGTCATTTAAAGACTTCTCCAAATCCAGCTGCTCTAACAGCAATGGAGCACCCATCTCTGACAATACCCCTTTACTTGTATTCCCCAAATAAACTCTTTAAACTAAACTTATACTCAAACCCTGCACCTGGGAAGAAACTACCCAAAGCATGATCACCTTAAGAGATAGATATTTTGCTTATTTTGTACACAATGACCACCAAGAGAGATGATAAAATTTTAATGAAAGCTGAAAAACAAATTAATTTGTGGTGGAATAATGTTACTACAAATTCCATAACTTGAGACAGAAATGTGACTGGGAGAAATAGAGTTATTGCAGTTATTTTCGTATTGGTCTCTGGTGTTTTATTTTTGCCATGCAATATCTACCAAGGATAAATGGTGTTCCTGGACTTAGTCGACTAATAGTATAAAAGGGTCATGCGTAACGTGAAATTATCAGTCTGAACTTTTTCGATGGAGGATTCTCAAAACTTCCAGATCTGGATATTTTAGTACAATCCAATGGCTTGTTTTGGTTTCGGAGTTGATAGCATGTGATATCATCATTATAAGTATTTCAAATGTAGATCTCTTTTCATGCATGATGGTGACTTGGTGCTGACTACAAATACTTGTTTTTGCTTCTGCCATAGTAACAGAGCATCCTATTTCAGCTGGCAGTGAACCCGCCTAGCATAAATATTTTGTTACTCAGCCTGTTTACAATTAGGAAACTCTATGTGACCAAATTTTGGCCAATGAGATATAAGAAAAAATGCCCTGTTGTAACAACAGAGAACATTTTGTAAGAGATAATGATTCTGAAATGGGCACTTTGCCAGCTGGGGAGCATTCAACAATGTGTTGAGATATCGTCAGTGGCTACAGCTGAAGATTGCTACTGGTATCAAGTAGGCATATCCCAAGGATGCTGCCTCACATCCCTGCAGTGCAGAAGATAGCCCCACAATAAATGATCCTGACCCAAATGTCAATAGCATTAAGACTGCAAACCTTCACATTAGGCACTGGAATTCAGAAGTCGACTCAAAAAATTGCTCCTTGAAGAAAGAAAGAAAATTGCTCTTTGGCACAGAATCTGCCTGCCTTTCACTTCCTAGATATTTACAAAGTGATAAAAGCTGGTGCCATATCATGTTCTTAGTCATGATATTTAAAGAATCCTGAGTCCTAAAATTTAGTTTAACCTCATTCATATTCTCTATAACTGAAAAAAGCATCAGTCTCATAAGTTTCTTTTCTTAGGACCCCTTTATATTCTTACAATTTATTGAGGACTCTGAAAGCTTGGCTGTATGCAGTTTTACCTGTTGTCATTAATTGAATTTTGAAGATTAAAACTGAAAAAGTCTTAAAGCACAAAAACATTTTCAAGTAGTCCTGTATCAGTACGCTATAACATACCATCACCTACAACACATTTCACTTTAGCTTCTGAAAAACTTCACTGTATGCTTCTGAAAGAATAATATTTTCATATTACTATCAAAATAGTTTTAACTACAAGGAACTCCTAAGAATAAGACTATACCTTAAATGGTTCCACTTTAAACAAACATCTAACCACTAGTAAATATTCTGGAATTCTCTGTGACAGAAATGGGGCTTTCTCTTTGTAAAAATATGCTCATCATTTGTAAAAGATTGGGAGTTTTCTCTCACTGCTTCTCCATGGCCGATGATATACAAGTGAGAAAGACAAACACTGATTATTATCTAACAGGGACTTTTGATTTGTTTTTAATGTTGAGTATATTCACTGAACTGACTCTTTTATCTTGGAGATCATTTGAGAAAAACAGGCATTCCAATCTTTTTCTAATCTGAGATATTTGGAACCATCAGAACATCATGGTCTTACATTTCATCAGTTCAAGCGCAGTAAAATCTGATAATAAAAGGGGACTTTGAGATCTTATGTTATTTTTCTCTGTGTTTTCCTGCCCTTCCAAGTTGATACTTGCCAATAGAATTTATCTCTAGCAAAAGAGTAACAGAAGTCGTACTTCAAAAAATCAATTTCCTGGAAAAGAGGTCTAGAATTTGTTTTCTTAATGCAGATTTCAAGAGGAACTCAATATTTTTGTAATTTGTTAAAGAATGAAGTCCTACAACATGTACGATCAAAGCCCAAGACTGAATGGTTTTGGTCTAAAGGTTAAGACATCAGTAAATGGAAACCAGTCTCCTTTAAAAGGAGGTGATTTTAATTTTAAAAAATAGTATGGTGCTTCAATTTTAAGTAATCATTTCCCCTATTTTACACTATTCTTCACACTTCATTTTTAGTGTAAGTTTCTTGAAACCAGTACAGTTGTTAAAGATGAAACACTCAAACTTGAGATTATTGACATTTTTAGCTAGAGAATTCTTCATAGTGCGAGCTACCTTGTGCATTGTAGTGTTAAGCAGAATCGCCAGTAACATTTCCCAAGTTGTGCCAATCAAAAATATCTCCAGACACTGCAGTCATTCTTGTTTGAAAAGCAATGAAATTGACACATTAACTTACCGGTCAACTATCTGAGAATATGGTCATTGAAGAAATTAACTTATTCAACCTATGCAAGTTAGAAGACTTTCAATTATTTTCATGGCTTGTTTCATTTTAAAAAATTCACATTAAAATTGTTGTAAGGACTGCAAGAAAGGTAATTCCCCTGTAGACTGTACAAAGCTGTCTACCTTGTGCAACAAATAGCCAATCTCTTAGTCATCCACAAAGGTTTGAACACTCAGACATTCAGGAATAAGCAGTTTTCCTCATCCTCTCAGGAAATATTTCACAGTGACCCAAACCACAACTCCCACTTCTAGATAAGCTGAAGTGAGATAACACTAGGAAATATCCACATCTACCAGGTTTGAGCAGGATGCTTAACCAATATCTCACAATGTTTCCAGAGAAGCTGGATCTACTAAAAGAGATACAGCTTTTTTTCTCATTCTGGAGAACATAGATCTCTTAATCATCATGGTCATAGTCATCTTTGCCCTTCCCACACACTCCATTCCCTGCAACTAGTCTTCAGTAGAGGACATAAGTAGGTCTTCAGAAAATTAATGGAATAATTAACCAACATAGATCAATTAACTCTAAACTTATTGGCCATTCAGAAAATAAAGAATTTGATGTTACTATAAGAATCAATACTATAGCTGTAGAGAACAGTTAGTCAGAAGAGAAGATTGTGTAACAACAGATCCCAAATTTCCTACTGTTCTTCCTCGACCCAGATCTGGAATCCTTTGTTTAATAATCATGGAAAGTGGTCAGTGTTAATAGGGGAGGTTACCACAAGCTAAATTACACATATGAGAAATAACTCTTTCCTCTGCAAATAACTAATCATTTTTGATATCCACTAGATTAAAAGAGTTTAGTGACCTCCAAATGAAAGCCAGTGATGTTCATTGTTGAAGATGGTTTGCTGGCATCACAATGGTTTGCAACGATTCACAAGGAATACTACAGAAGAATATCTCTTTAAGGAAGGATACACAAAAGACAAAGCCAGGTGTGGTGATACATGCCTGTAATCGCAGCACTTAGGAGGGTGAGGCAGAATGTGGCAAGTATGAGGCTAGCTTGGGCTACATAGCAAGACCCAATGTCTCAGAAAGAAAGAAAAAAAGAAAGAAAGAAAGAAAGAAAGAAAGAAAGAAAGAAAGAAAGATGGGAGAAGCAGGAAGGAAAAGAAAGGAGAGGGTAAGAAGAGGAGAGGAGGCGGAGAGGAGGGGAAGGGAGGAGAAGAAAGGAGAGGAGAGGAAAGGGGAGGAGAGGAAAGGAAAGGAAAGGAAAGGAAAAAGACAAAGCTATCATAGGGTGCTAGAAGGAGTTCATAAGTGATACTATTTCAGCAAACTGATTTCTCTGGGCTGCAATTTAGAAACAGCATGCAAATCACCTGCTGCACTAACACAAGCCATGTCATCAGGGAGCCAAACAGCTGTTGTGGACCAACCATGGCTAAAGAATGGCAGTTTGTGGTACAGGGCAGCACAGCTGTGAGCCGCTTGCTAACAGTGTCCAGCTGCACTCCTCTTCTGAGTGCCAGGATGGTGCTCCATGAGCCTGTTATTGTTTCTAAATGTAGGCTTCCTTACTCTCCAGGTATGATGAAGGCAACAGCTCAGGAGACAATGGCCTTTGAGAAAAACTATTTGTTAAAATTCCCAGTAAAAGGCTCAAGTCAACAGCTTCCAACATTGTCAGTTCGGCTGATAAACCACTACTGTTGTGGACTGTTGGACTATACATACAACTACTTTCTCTTAGTTCAGTGAGAAGTAATATTTGTAATAATAGTGTTTAGAAAAGTTGTCCTAACTGCATCTTGTACTCTGAACAACTACTATGAAGACAATATGCATTGTATTAATTACTGTGGCTGTCCTACAAACGTGTTTTGAAACTGTCTTATTGTTATTTCTTTCTTATTAAAATTAATAAAAATTTAAAAAATAAGAAGGTGCTAAGCCAAAAAAATACTTTATTTTATTTCTTCACTGATCATTGAGTGGTTATCTCTGTTTTCCTAATGTGTTTTATTTATTTCATATCTAGTTGAGTCTCCCTCAAGAATTATGGCCCCATAAATATGTCCACTGGAATGTAATATTCTAACTGACTAAAAAAGTAGAATAGCATGTCAAAAACAAAACAAAAATAAATAAATAAAAATTAAAAAGGCATGTCATACCCTGCACGGCCCTGCAGGGAGCCAGCAACAAACATCAGCAAAAGCCTTTATTCTAGTTTAATGGGAATGAATGCACAGGCAAGGTGAACAAGCTTGTGACTGGCTCCTTCGAATGAGCAGCCCGTGAGATGTAGTAGCTGTGTGTATGTCTGGTATCTGGCTGTGGTGCTTAGAGCAGGAGAATACTATCCCAGACCAGTAAAGAAGGTAATTAAGAGGCAGGAGTGCTGGTACACCCCCCTGCCGTCTTCACACTCGGGAAAGCTTAGTGATTTACCCAAACCTTATCTCAAAACAAAACTTTTAAAAAGGGGGAGGTAGATCAGTATGAAGCCTCTGGGTTCATTCACCAGCAGTGCAAACAGTGGGGAGGGCCTGAAGCAGAGCCCCGGACTAGTTAGTGTGCTTCAGAACTGTGTGCTTTTAAGAGTTACCTAGGGCTTCTAGTTCATTCTTTACAGCATCAACAAGGCACCAGACATCAGTTACCAGAAATACAAAAACTATAAGGGTGTACAAAATCTCCTAGCTAATATAGCACTCTTACATGCAGTTTAGAGGTCTGCTCTACAAAGTACTGGTTTCTTAGCTATCTTTGCCTTCTAGCACTTCACATGTCTCTCTACTAGTTTTTCAATAAATTTAACTCCTGAAGAGACCACTTGCTAGTAGCTGTGTGCCTTGAGCAATATATTTGTCTTCTCCATGCCATAACTTCCTTGTCAATGGGACAGGGAACATAGTTCCAACTACAAGGGATTGATATGAAGATTAAATAGGTTGCTATTTATAAAGTTCATTGTAAATATCATACAAATGGCCGCAAAAATGTCAGCCGAACTGAAGGGAAGGCAAATGAGGATCACACAGTGGAATGGAAATAAAGAGTTTTTTTGTAAAGGATTTCTATCTTCTAAGGTTGTGGCTTTTTATATCCTGCTGAGATTTAGATGATCCATTTGTTGTTTACAGCTGTAAATAGTGGTTGGGCAAATCACTATTTTTGTTTGTCCTCCAAAGGGAGAAGCCAACTGTTCTCAAATAAACCCTGTTACTCTGAGGTCGTTTACTGAGACCCAGTGATATCAGAGAAACTTCTGAATGCCAATGGAATCAGAGGAGGAAGGCTGAGGAAGAGGGGGTGGCAAGTGGTGGTGGAAACCTTTTATGATTTGGGACAATCGTGGCTACGCCCTTCACCCCGATACCCTAGTCAGCAATCAGCTCAATTCCCTGCCTGAGTTTGGGGTGCTGCATTCAGAAAGCTATGACAGGAGGCCCTAAGAGATAATTCTATTTCCTGCCCAATCAATTTGTTTACTCTCTTCCCTTCTTGGCTCCACCCCACATTCACACAGCCTGCCTCATCTTGGCCATGAACTCGGGGCTCCTGTGGAAAGACTCTCAGAAGCTAAGAGTCTGTGAACTGAGATGTAAAATGAGAGAACCTTCCAGGCTTAATAACTTTCCCAGGAATGCAAAGTGAAAATTGTCTACTGCACACTAGTCTTAGTAACTACCTTACTGAGTGCAAATCAACACACAGACACATTAGGATATAGGACAGGAAGATTGCCTCCAGGTAGAAAACAAAGTATATTTTAGGACTAATCAAAAGAATAGAGTACGTGAGATTTCAAATGAGAGATGGAACAATGATACAAAAAATAAGGCCAGTGGCATTTGCACAGAGTTGACTTCCTACAGATGCTAGTAGAACCTCTGGAGAGTGGGAAATAGAGACAGGAAGTCCTCAACAGCTGCTAAAAGCTTCAGCTCTATACATTTTCTCAGTTCAAGTGCCTTTAGTGACTTGATTCATCTCAGGGTTCTTTCTCCTTAGAATATTAAGGTGTCTAACAATTTATCTACTTTGCTTTATTCAAAAGAGAGCACAGGCATTCTCTGAATAATGACATTTACATCATAAACAGTAGGGGACCCATAGGGTTTTATTGTCTACTGATTGGAATATGATCCTAGCTTGGTTAAGTATACTCTGATGTTTGCACCATGAGGAAATATAAAAATGTAGCCACTTCATTAAATGACATGTGGCTGTTTTATGATTTTTAAAGTTGAGGTTTTCAACTGGTGGTGGACGCAGTTTTGAATCATAGGGAACATTTGGTGATATCTTGAGATGCTTTCAGTTGTCACAACATGGTGGGGAGTTACCAATGGGTGGAAGCCAGAGGTGCTGCTAAACATTCCTACAGTATGCAAGATAAGATACCCCCACAAAAATAATGATTCATCTCTGAACATCAATAATGTGAAAGGTGAGAGTCTAGACAAATGGTATTTTTACTCAAGTGATTTCCCTAAGACCCTAACAATTCCAAGAGGTAGGTATTTTCCTCTCCTTTTTGTTGTTCTCATGAGGATTGTAACCTACGAATGTCAACAAGTGATCCTTCCCCTGGACAAAGGTAGTCTAAACGAATCCTACGGTTCCAAATTTGAGGAAATAAAGTGGGCAAGGACACACAGTCATGCTTTCAAAGGCACACCTTTGCCTTGTAGGACACTTGGGAGCATCATTCACCTTGTTTCGATTATGCACCATAAGAACATGAAATACAACTTCCACAACTGTTTCAGAAAGTGGCAAGAGCAATGCTATACATGCATTTTAAGTGAGGGAAGTATTTCAAGGAAGGTTAATGGCAAAATGTTTTATAGTAATAATTTTTTAGTAACAGTGAAGCTTCACATTTATTAAAGGTATAAATAAAACAAAAGTATGAAGGAAAAACAGACTCTGCATAGCAAATTTTCGCCAAGTGCAAAGAGAGAAAAAAATAAATAAAAATAAAACTAAACTCTACAGTGTAGGATGGGATATAGTGGAGAAAGGCTAGATAACTGTAATTTATTTTTTAAATTTAAACATTCACCACATATTTTGACCACATGTTATGTGTATGGATCAGAAATAAGTGTGTGTGTGTGTGTGTGTGTGCACACACGCATGCATGCATGCACGCACGCACGTGTGTGACAGAGGGGGGAGGGAGGCAGAGAGAGAAATGGGAAAGAGCATGAAATTCTAGTCATAATTTTGGAAGTATGCTTAATTACCAAACTTCCTTGTTAAAAGTCAAGATTCCTTCAGGGATCAAGGAATATACTTAAGGATATACTTATGCTAGGTAAGTTTCTTCACTTTCAAAGAACTAGCATACACAAAAATTGCCTTAATGCTAAGGTTACATCAAATGTAATTGAATTCAGAAGATGCCTTCTGCCTCACAGCTCCCTCCCAGCCTTTTTCTTTTATCTCAGCTGCTTCAAATACTTTTAGGCATCTGCAATGATTGTGAAGCACAAAAAACAGAAATCTACAATATGTGAAAGGTTCATTGTCCACAGCCTTGCTGAGCAAGAGATAAGGAGAACAGTGACTGATAAAAAAATAACTTATGTGTGACCGTGAGATTTACATCAGTAGCAGACATCTGTTGGATTAAACTTCATTTGGGAAAGTTCTGTTGGAAAGTTTCAGTGATCAGACTTTAGTCAAAAGCTATACATTTATCATATATGGACCAAGGTGGTAAGTGTATCAATAATGGTCCATGGTTTAAACATGTCCATCATCAAAATGATCTAAAAAAAAAAAAACACAAGCAAATTTCCAACCTACCCTCAAGACTAGTTTGTGGCTGACATTTTGCAATTGCCTATAAAATGACTTCATTTCTGAAGCTGAAAATTTGTATGCCCTAAACAAGTGCCTTTTTAGGTCCTTGCTGTGTTTGCTGGTGCTATGTTTGGGATGGGGTTCATTCTGTCATCTGTCTTGTTTATTTGTTTCATATAGGGTCAGTTCCAGTATTGTCAGTTCTCTGGTGGAATTTAGTTTCCTGCTGACATCTTGGTCCCTTGAATTGTATGATTGCTGTCTTGTGAATAAGCTGACTCTCATTTAGTCTTTCCGAGCTAGTCTGTTCTTACTCAGAGGTAAGACAATCACACGTTTCAGCAAATTCTGGATGCAAAATATATTCTACAGCACATTTACATAATGCAATGTTTCCAAAAGGGTCAAAGCTATTTGGTAGACATCAAAGAACTTAAATTATCTTTAACAAACAAAAATCTCAAAGGAATTATCTCATCACTGAGAAACTCCCTACAAAATTATATAGCTAACTCATAATTATGTTTACTTTTCAGCTGGAGACCTAGGCCAGCATGGAATAGACAGTCTCTCAGGTATAATTCACCCCAGACAGTGGAACACTCTGTGATCAGGGCAACTCTTTTCTTTCTCTGATTTCTCTACCTGCAGAATGATGGAATTGAGAATGCTCTACACAATACAAGAGGTGACTCTTGATAATTGCAAAAGGCCCTGATTGTATTATAGAATTATGCAGAATAAGTAAAAATATATCTGGCAAACCAGTGTTCCATTACTTTCAATAATACTGACTTTAAGGAGACATTGTGCTTCTTCGAAGTGTAATTTGATTAATTTCTATAATTTGAAATCTAAAATTCAAAAATCCAGAGCCGACCGAGTAGCTCAGTATATTAAAATGCCTGCAAGCAGGCACAAGGGCCAGAGTTTCAATTCCTGGGCCTGCTTTGCTGGCCCCACCCTCCGGGGCATGCTAAGACAGCGATTGAGACAGGGCATGGTGTTGTGCGCCTGTAATCCCAGCTCTTGGGAGGCTGTAAACAGGCGGAACACTACAAATCTGATCTAGTAGTGAAACCCTGAACACCTTGTAGACCCTTCCCTAAAATACAAAAAATAAATTAATCAAATAAAATTCAAAAATCCAGGCAATTTCAAAGCTTATTGCTTAAAAAACTTTTCACAGGCTTTTTAAGCTAATTCTTTCAGATACAGGTATCAGTCTTTTTTAAAAAAAAGAGAGAAAAACAGATTTGGATCTTAAAGTAACCAATTGATTCTGACTTTCGCATTATAAGTCTCTGCAAGGCTACAGTTAGAAGCTTAACCACGGGGAGTGGGCTGTCACTGACTCTATCCGCTACTTCTAGCTGGAGGAAACAATGCCATGTATCTTGGCCTCAGCATAATCTAAAATGCACACCAAAGTGCTTGAGTTGAGGGACTTGTTTCAAAGCTCACAGGAGCTTATGCTTAACGGTGGCGTGGTGCCAGCTCCAGGCAGCACCGCACCATGCAGTCACGAGATGAAAATCATTTCATTTTATTATTCACAACCAGAAGAAGTACATTTCTTATCATTTGAAAATATGAACTGAAACAAAGTATTTGTGAATCACATTTTACTTTTGTGAGATGACGTACAAATTCCCAATGAAAACAGTAAACTCGGGTGATGCTCATCTGGAGACACAAAAACGGGACTGCTGTGATTTGCCCTGTAGTCAACCTCTAGTTTCATTTCTTTTTGAAGTCCTGCCTTCAAAATAATAAAGAAAAATATGAAAAATATGCCTTCTAGTGGTAGAATTTTTTTAAATGAATGGCAATTTAATGGTTGTTTTATTGTTTTAAGTGGAGCTTCTGATTTATATATTGTTTTTGCTTATTATGCTGGAATATTATCTTATTTATGTTTATATCCTTAATGCTTGGCACTTATTGAGTTTCCCATACAAGGCTGGTAACGAGGTACATAAATTTCTTCCTCCATTCAATAAGCCCTTTGGATCATTATCCTGGGAAGAATTTAATTACACTAAAAAGAAACTTTAAAATACTATAAAATATAAGTATAGAAAAAAGATTAGGGAATTATGAAGCCTATACTCACACCTTTTCTTCCCCAAATGCTATCAGAGTGTTGTCTGGCCTCAAGATTGTAAAGCAAGAGATAAAGGCACATTTGGAAACAC
>PVKN010008832.1:0-24568 GCA_004027915.1 Capromys pilorides | reverse complement strand
ACAGGAAGCCACAGAGAGCTTCTGAGACCACACTTTTAATTGACAAAAGGACCTGTGACTAGGCCCCACCTCTTTTTTATTTTAAAGAGGAAAAAAAACCAAAAACAAACAACAAGAACAAGGACAATGAGAAAGCAACATAAAACAATAAAAAAAAGGTACAGAATTTCAAAACGAGAATAGAAAAATTAACAATGGTTGCTATATTATGTATTGTTAGCATCACATTTATTGCTCAGATTACCAGGTATAGGCATGCAAGATAAACAATTAAACATTAACTCTTCCTTTCCACATAGGTCCCACCTCTTAAAAGTCCAACCTCCCAACACTGCCATAAGGAAGACAAACAGCACACAAAACGTAGTGCTTTGTGAGTAGCAAAGAAGATGAAGGCAAGAGCATTTTCCTTTGAGAGAACAATGATTTCAACCACCTCTCCTGTCTGAAAGTATGGACTGTAACTATAGCTTAAATGTAGAGTGAATAGTCAGTAGTGTTAACATAGGATGTTGTGCCAACAAGAGAGAAAGGAGGAAGATTTTTCTTAAAATTATGGCTGTGTGATCAGAAAGAGGAATAGGGTGCTTGATGAGGAGTAACATTTTGGAGAAAGGCAGGTTGGCTCTAGAAACATACAAAAATATCCCACATGATTTTCTTGGAAGTTGAGTTATCAGACCTTATATTGGGGACTACTATTTCCATGGATGGTGACTCTTTTTCTGCCAAGTGAGCAAGGGGATAAGGGGCCTCTGGTGTGCTGGCCTGACACATTGGGACTATTGTGGGTGGTCCTCTTCTGATCATTGTTTTTTTGCAGTTAATGAACCCTCACATTTATGACCAATTTACGTACAACAAGGATATCTGAACAATTTAATGTGGGAAAGAGTAGTCTTTCAACAAATGGTGATGGGATAATTGGATAGTCATATCACGGAGAAAGAAAGTCAAGCCATTCCCCACCATATAAAAAATTAATGAAAAATATATCAAAGGTCTAGCTGCAAGATCTAAAGCTCTGTAACTCACAGAAATTAACATAGGTGTAAATCACTCTGACCTTGCTTTAGGTGAAGGTTTCTCAGATGTGACAACGAAAGCACAAGCAACTAAAGAAAGATACATAAATGAGACTCCATCAAAGTTAAGAGCTTTTGTGCTTCAAAGTACACAAGCGAAAAAGTGGAAAAGACCACCCACGGAATGGGAGAAAAATTTTCAAGTTTTCCATCTGATAAGAACTTGTATCTAGAATATACATATATCACAACTGTATAATAAAAGGAAAAGTCATCCAATTAAAATGATCAAAGGGCCTGAAAAGACAATCCTCCACAGAAGACACTCTGTCTCATAAGCACATCAAGATGTGCTCAGCATTAACAGTCATCAGAGGGATGCAAGTCAAAGCACAAGGTGTGACTTTACAGCCATTAGGCTGTACAAAAATGGAAAATACCAAGTGTTGTTGAGGATGTGAAGAACTAGGAGCACTCATACAAAGCTGGTAGGATTGTAGCATCATGTAATTACCTTAAAACAGTCTGATAGGTCTCCAAAAAGTTAACCGGAAGTGCTGAGGATATAGCTCAGTGGCATAAGCACCTGCTTGGCAAGTGCAAGACCTCAAGTTCAATCCACAGTACTGCCAAATAGGTAAATAAATAAATAAAGTAAAAAAAGTTACATATGGAATTACCCAATGTTCCACAAATGCGTAGGAGATTTGAGCAGATCACCTTAAAAAAATCTCTCACATGGCTACTCATAGAAACATTATTCAGAATAGCTCTAAGATGGAAGAAGCTCAAAAGCCCATTGGTCGCAAGGAAATGAACAAAATGTTGTATAGTCACACAATAGACTATTACCCACCCATAAGGAAGAATGAAATACTGAAACATGCTAAAACATAGATTAACCTTGACAACATGATACCAAGTGAAAACAACTAGTCATAAAAGCCACTTAATGTATGATTTTATTTGCATCAAATGGCCAGAGTAGACAAACACATGTACACAGAAAGAAAATTAGTGGTTGCTGAGGACCAGAGGGAAAGGACATGTGAAATGATTGCTTAACAGGTACAGAGTTTCTTTCTGAGGTGATGACAATGTGTTGGAATTAATGATGATAGTTGCATGACTGTGAATGTACTATGTAGGTGAATCACATCTCCATAAAGCTGCTATTCAAAGCTACCCTAGATCCTTAACCACATGCCACTCACACCATTGGCTTCCAGCAGAGATAGCCTGATGGGTGGTCAGTTCTATTCAATTCTCAATTCTTGGGCTTCCAAAAATAGTCAGAAGTTAGGAATTGAGGCTGGAGCTGTTTTTGTCTTTTTCTTCCAAGTAATATTTTTTTCAAAAAGATACTAGTACAGCACAGCTTTTCCTCTAGGTCAATTTTCAAATGTGTCCCTCGCACATTTTTCACCCTGAATGTCAGTGCCTGTTGCAGAGGCTCGGCTAGGGGTGGGTCCCTTTTCAGAGATCTACGTCTGGCTAGTCAAACCAAACTGCATTGATACTCATGTTACCATGTCTATGGCAGCATAGATCAAACTATACTCAAGAACACAACTCCCAAAATGGATGAAATAAGAGACTGATACCACTTAGTGCTAGCAAGGATGTATAGCAAAGGAGACTCTCACTTATTGTTGATAACACTGTAAATTAATAGTCACTTTTGGGCTGACCAGATATCTCAGTGGATTAAAGCACCTGTTTAGGCAAAGGCAGGGGCCAGGGGTTCGATCCTAGGCCTGCTGTGCTGGCCTACCCCCAAGGATGCACTGAGTTGGTAATTGAGACTGGGCATGGAGGCATGTGCCTGTAATCCCAGTGCTTGGGAGGTTGAAAACAGGAGAATTGCTGCGAGTCCAGTTTACGTAGAGAGACCCTGTAGACCCTGTAGATCCTGTACTAAATACATAAAAAATAAATAAAAAATAAAGTCATTTTTGTAACAGTTTCACAATACCTATTAACTGCAAACAGATGTCTACTCTATGACCCAGATATCTCATTCTTGATATACATCCAATAGAAATATGTACTTTTGTTCACCAAAAGACAAATGTAGAACGCACAAAATATCACTGTACGCAATAGTATCAAACTAGAAGCAGTTGAAATGCCCATCAATGAGATAAAGAATAAATTGTGATATATCCATACAAGGGAAATTTTAAATCATTTTGAAAAGCTCTTGATACACACAGCAAAGGAAGACATCTTGGAAACAAAAAAGCAGGAAACAGCTAAACACAAAGCATAGTACATGATTTTGTTGTTCCATTCAAAAAGTGCAAAAAGATGCACGATCACTTTATAATGTTGAAAGTCAGAACAGTAGCCACTTTGGGGTGAGAGTTGGGCTGTTTCTCAGAAGGAAGAGGACAAAAAGGTTTGTGATCTGCCAGGAACATTCTAGATCTTGATGTAAGTGGTGTCTGCAGTTGTGTACATGGCTACGTATGTAGACAAAAGTGTATGGAGCAACATCATGAAGTTTGAACCTTCATAGCATGTAAACTGTATTTTAACTAAAGAAAAGTAAAATATAAGCCAAGGTGGAAAAGTAGATTGCTACAAAAAGTAAGACCTGGAAGGGACTCATGGCCAGATTCAACCCCTTTTTTATCAGATGAGAGAACTGAAAGAAAAAATAGGAGAACTGCCTAAGGTTATGAGCTAATTGGTACAAGAACCAAGACCGATGATATGGGTTTGCTATCTTTGAACATTTATTATGTGTCAGGAGCTGTTTTTAGTAAGTGATTTAATGCTCCTTTTAACCCTATGAGGTAAGAGCTATTTTTGTTCCCATTTTACAGATAAGAAACCTAAGTCCATACAACTACAGTATCAAGTAATGGGGCCAAGATGCCAGTCCAGGAAGTCCTACTCCAACACACACAGCTGTAGCCACTATGTCTAGAATTGGATATCGAGGCTTAAATCAGTGTTCTGGATCCTTGGCATCATATTTCATTTGGATTGTTTCTGTGGGATTTCTGTTTATTTCCACAAAGGGGCCGCTAAGAGCCCTCACAGGAGTGTTATTAAACCTAGGCATTATGGTCACATTTTTCTACAGGAATTCCGCACCAGTGTGAATCTTTACACGAAGGCTTGAAGGCTAAAGACAGAAAGAGCTAGGGCTAGGAAAGATTTCCTCCTGGCTCTTCCAAGTTCCCCTGCCACTTCCCATGGTAAGCAAGTACTTTGTTGTCCTTAACCCAAACCAAACAAGCAGTCATGGCTAAACAAGGTGACAACAAGTCAGTTAGGCCCAGTGGCAATGAGCTGACCACGGGAAGTGGTCTCCCAGAGATTTCATCCCTTGATGAGGTCAAGGCCATTATTCTGGCCTTTGTGCTCCAGGACTGGAGCAAAGAGTGTTGCGACTTGTGCATGGCAAACTGAAGTGAAGTGGGGGTTATTGTGTAGTATGAGAAATTCCGTGTCTCAAGAAAACACAGAGGAAGCCCAACTCAGAGATGGGATTAAGGAAGGCATTCCGTTGGAGGTCACAGCAGAGGGCTGTCTTGTGACAGGTAGGAGTTAGGATGGAGAAGTGGGGGAAGGAGCACTATGGGCAGAGGTAGATGCATGGGCAATGAGAGAGGGACTGCAAAGTATTCTGTCTGGCCAAGTCCTGAGACAGTCTGCAGCTGGAGTGCAGGAGAGTGGGCCTTAGGCTGAGGAGGTGCACAGGCACTGGCTGTAAGGGACCTTAGCAAGCTGACTGCTCTTTCTGAAGCCCTTTTTCCTCCCACCAAGTCAGGCCAGTCTGTTCTTGGCCATGGGACTTGCCCTGGAACTTGCTAGAACCTTGGCTGGGAGTCAAGGCTGTAACCATCTCCAGGAAATGCCGAGGTGATGAGGATGGTCCTACATACGGCTAATGTAACTGTCACTCCAGTTTCCCTACCCCCACCCCCACCCTGCAAAACACATTTTTGTCTCTGTCTCTGGAAACCATGTGTGCAAGCAAAGTTGGGCCTGGTGGCAGAGGAAATCTTCTTTTGTAGAGCACAGGAAGGCAGTAGTTCAGCTCAAACTACTTGGGAGGCCACAGACCAGCCTCATGTTCACCTGAAGAGTAGGTCTGAAATGCTCAACTCCCCTGGGTGGTCCTCGTCTACCGTAGGGACTGTCCCCATGCATCTGTTTCCTGCTGACCTTACAGCAGAGATCCAGCAGGCAACGGGCCTTGACTGCCTCATCCTTGAGGAATGCCTCCCGAGTCCCCTCCTACCTCCAGCCTCCTAGCTTTCAGAACTCAACAGCCTGCCTCTTGTACGCCAATGTTTGCAGAAAAAAAAATGTTTGCAGACTTCATAGCGTGCACTTCCAGGAACAATTACAATCAGGCAACTGGTCTTTCACTCAGGTCCAGAGAACGAAAACCTCAAGGATAGTTGAGGGTGCAGGTGAACTGGGGGTGGGCTGGGCAGAGGAGGGTAGGGGTGTTGGCCTAAGCAAGGTTTGGCAGCCTGCCTAGCTGGCTGATCTCTGTGCCTTGAACACATCTCCAATACCTATTCCAATCGACCTCCCAGAACCGAGATTCTTTGGTTGGTCTTTCTGTTGTCCCACAGAACACCAAGTTACAAAAGAGCTTGAGTCCTGCCTTGCAAACAAGATAAGGAAATGCCGTAGCTCATACAGCTTGTAGCAGGAGCAAGTGGACCGGAACAACTTTTCCAATGGTGTTCCATTGTCTTGAGGATTTAGCATCTGAAAAACCCTCCCCTGTTCCCATGTGACAAAGACACTGTTAGATTTCAAGTTCACAGCATGAACTCGACCACATGGTGAGCAGTTGGGAGCTTTCTGAGAAGGATGGGATCTACACTATGTTTTGGTGTTCTCTGCATTATTGTACTGAACCAAACCATAATATGGTTGTTCTGCTTCCTGTATTAAAATTAATCCCATGGAACGAAACTCCTGTGTCTTATTGTGTTGGACCTCCAACTTTTGTTGTGATAGCCCAGTGTTGTTTGCTATTCAGGCCTCCAAGCAGACCTTGCAAAGAGCTTTCTATCCTTCCAAACTGCAAACTAGCTAAATAGAATGGAATGATCTGGTGTTTTAGCACAACGAAATATAGCAGAAAGAAATGTGGAGTCTTGCAATTTGGTGCCCAAAATCTATTACACAAATACAGAAGAGAAGAAAATTAACTGATGGTAGAAGATATGAAAAGAAAGGTGTGTGGGAGGAAGGGAGGCTCAGGGGTTTCTGCTGGCAGCCACAGATTAAGCAAAACTCTCCTGACTCATTGGATTACATCCAGGGCTCCACAAACTGTTGGGTAACGGGATAGTAAGTGATACAGCTGGGCCGGGGAAGTCTTGCTCCTTTCATAGCTATCTTCATGATTGCAATCTCCTTCAGGAGTGAAACATGACATTGGTTATGATGCCAAAATCTTGCCATAACAGCTCACTTGAGGATATTTTTCTTTGTCTTGAGATAGGGTCTTGCTATGTGGTTTTCACTGGCCTTGAACTCACTGTGTAACCCAGGCTGGCCTCAAACTTGCAGTGATCCTACTGCCTCAGTCTCCCAAGTGCTGGCATTAAAGGTGCAAACCATCATACCCAGCTTGGAAAGCATTTAATATGGCCCCTTTGTGGTGTTTCACACGTTTAATGGTTATGGGAAGGCATCAAACTTACCCAAAGGGATCTGCTGTAATGCACTGTCCTCAGAAATTCTAGCTTTGGAATGGTGTGTTGTGGAGAAATATTTCAAATCCTAGAACTCATTCTTTTTTTAGTTTTGTGCCTCATATTCTCTTGAAATAGGACCATGGATACAATCTCTGCAACACCAAGAGAGCGCCTGTGTCAATTTGAATGAATTAAATGACTCCTATAGAGGTGACTGGATCATAGGTGCATCATACTCATCAGTAGATGAACCCACTGAAGTTTATAGCTGAATGTGCTGGTAGGAGGTGGGACCCAGCCACAAGCAGGGCTCTGGGCACATGCCCTTGGAGTGTATATGTCTTGCTTGCTCTTTCCTGTGCTCTGCTTCCCAGCCTGCAAGATGTGAGCACCTCTGCTCTGCCATGCTCTTCCAAACTTATGTTTCTGCCTTGAAATCAGCTCATTTTGGATGGAATGCTCTGAACTATGAGCCAGATAGACCTTTCCTCCTTTGAGAATATTACAGAAGGGCAATTTGTTCCAGCAACAGGAAAGCTGGCCAAGAGAGCCCTCATCCAAAAGGCCATTCAAGGAAGAAATGTAAGTGTTAGGATGAGGGGGCACGTTTGTGTGTTTTGGGGAGATCCAAACAAGAAAACCCACATAAGAGAAAGCCAGAGTGCCACAGGACCCAAGAAAAAATAAGCTTGGATTTTAGAGCATTCATCCGTCACCTTAATCACATGCACCATGACCCACAAGTTTCAGTGGCACAGAAATGAGTGATGTAGAGCTTTAAAAAAATAAACACCAACAGTGTTTATTTCAGTGATTGGCTGGGTCTTCCACTTTCCTACTGGTTGTACTGATTTCATGTAGATGTGGTCCAGGACAGAGCACACGAATGCTTTGGCATTTTCCAGAATAGAAGAAATTATTTCAGAGAATCTAGAGCAAAGCAGAAAATGAGTTCCTGCATTGATTTCTCACTTCTTCCTCTTCCTATCTATACATGGCCACACAGATTAGACTCAATCTTTTCACAGAATAGGGAAAAAAGAACTTGGCAAAAGCTCTGTTCCCATGAAAAGACCCATAGTACAAGAGTTTGAGAACATATGGGAAAGAAAAAAAAATGATCAAGGAAGCATTGTGCTCCTCAGTGCTTAGCTAAGAGAGTCTTCAGATAACTCTTGTAAGCATTTGGTCCTCAGTGGCCCTACGTGCAGTATGTGGAGAACAGTAACTTGGATCTGTGTGAGGCAGGGGAGCCAAATCATTCACCACTTGAGAGTCCAATCCAACTCTGATGTCTAGGACTGGCAGGCTCTGTTCTGAGCCCATTCACAGCCCTGCTGTCTCTGCACTCTTTTTGTGGTTGAATTGGCTTATCATCTGAAAGAATAAGAAAATTCTATCTGGGCAAAGCTCTGTCTAGCTTTCTCCTCCTTTACTATACTGGAGTTCTAAACAAATCATGTCTACGACAGGAGGTGGTGAGGTTTGATTGTCCTCCTGTAGGCCTCCCCAAGCATCTCCTGGAGCTGTGACCTGGATACAAATAAAAATGGACTTTCTACCACCACTATCCCCATCCCTTTCACTCCAGTTGTCTGGCCCAAGGGATGGGAGCACAGTTGGAATCCACAGTGTGGAGAGCCAAGTCAGAAAATCTGAGCTTGTGAGATTCACTTTGGGGCAGAGTTGGAGAGTGTGATTTCCCGGATGGACAAGGTCATACCAGTGTTCACTGCTCTGTTCGAGTGAGGTGAACCTAGTCTTCTTGTTATGTCTCCCCTAAAGGTAGAATAGAGGCTGGCAGAGCCAGAAGCAAAGGGGAAGAAGGAATGAAGGACCCTTTCTTTGGCAGAGTGACCTTCTATAAGTCACTTAACCCTTCCATGCTACTTGCTGCCATGTGACTAAAGTCATAATTTATTGGTTATAAACATGCTCAATGAAAAGTAATGGAAAAAGGGTGAACTTGTGCATTCTATTTAAAGTCAGCTTACAGCGTGGCCTTTATTTTAATTAAGAAGCATCTGGAAATTGAAACCCTGTTTGGCCCCAGGCCTCCTTGGAGAGTAACTGAGGCATGTCATCTGGCGGGGCCATCCCGTGCTCTCAGTGAGGGGTGGAGGCGGAGGTCTACTGAGGCCTCGGAGCACTTTCTGTGGAAGGAGCTGATAAGCTCTACCACACACACTGCTCCCTTGGCTGCTGTTGGGAGGGCTGGTTTTACACACCGCCCTTAACTAGTCTAGTATCAGCAGGATTCCTCACCAGTGACTTAGCTAACTGGGCTCCAAGGGAAAGTGGGTCTCTAACTTTAAGCTCCGCATTTCCCCAAGAGATGGTTAGAGAACCCGATGCCAAGATGTGTTATCACATTCCCTGACATCCAATGCTGACAGCAGAAACATTTCTAGACAACCTTTTATGCCCAGATTTTTATGTGAGAAACATGCTTCTGGGCCCCACTCCTCCCAAAGCTGAGAATGACTGGACAGAATGGAATGCTCATCAGATGGGGAGACACAAAAAACCTGTCTCAACCCTGATTGTTTCTTCAAAGAGGTCCATTGTCTTGTTGGGGCTTCGTGGCCTCACTGGAGACAATGTCACTGTGGCGTCCAAACAGACCTGATGATAGAATGTGCTGTGCAGACAGAATAGAAGGACTGTTAAAATGATGGACCTCCCGGGTTCTGATCCTGACTCCTCACCTTCCTACATGGGTGAGCCTGGGCCAAACGGTCGGACCTTCTTGGGCCTCAGTTTCTTCATAAGTAAAATGGGAATATTGGAATTATTTCAGTGAGGGAGAAGGGGTTGACATTTATAATGTACTCAGAACATTAACAGTTAGTGCTATATAAACATATGTTACAAACTGAACTTTTTTCAAGTGCTGATTTTTGGACCCAGACCCAGAACACTGTGACTTAGTGGGTCTAGAAGGGACCTTGGTAGTGTGGATTTTTAAGCTGCTTCTTCTCTTTACTCTAGCATTATGCAAGTATTGAGAGATATTATCTGTTCCACTTGCTGAATATGGTTCTAGAAGTTTTCCTATGTATATTAAAACATATGCACCCTTATGTGAAAGGATGGATGTATTGGGGGAGAGCAGAAGGATAGGTAATCTAGGAAATACAGATTTTTATAAAGACCTCCAGTGATTTTGATGCCCAGCTACTAGATGATTCTTAAACTGTAGTCCAGCCTTGAACTGGGAGTGAGGTTCATTCACCCTACAAAAATTAATTGAAGGACTACTCTGTGTTAGGCACTGTACTACACACAAAAGTAAACAAGTCACACATGATCCTTGGCTTTCAAAGCTTATTATTCAGTGGCAAAAAAAAAACCCCAACAGGTATTAAATAAACCCCATATAAATATATAATGAATCAAACAAATATTTGGTATAATTACAGAGTCATAAATGCTCTGAAGAAAATAAAATAAATATGCTCCTACTTTCATGCAAAAAAATCAAGGAGGCCTCTTGTAGGAGGTGAAATCTAGGAAAATCCATATTACTACCTGGGAGGATGGTTAGTACAGATTCCAAGTTAGGGACAAACATGAAAGGTTCAAGGAACCAAAGAAAGGCCATGGTGACTAGGATGTAGTGTGTAAGGTTGAGAGTGGAAGGGGATGGGGCAGAAGGGGTTGGTGGGAGTCAGATAATGAAGGTCACAGTAGAGTGATTGAATTCAATACTATGTGCACTCAAAAACCTTCGAGAGTCTGACATCTGGAAATATTCTGTTCCAATGTAAGTTTTTAAAAGATTGATTTGGCTACTGTGTTGAGAT
The DNA here is from genome assembly GCA_004027915.1 of Capromys pilorides. Lineage (NCBI taxonomy): Eukaryota > Metazoa > Chordata > Mammalia > Rodentia > Capromyidae > Capromys > Capromys pilorides. The sequence continues at coordinate 14,056 of PVKN010008832.1, read as the reverse complement.
CAGCATAGGGTGGCAGGGCTTGAGTTACAGGGACCAGTTAGGGAACTCTGATGGTTGTCCCAGGAAAAGATGGCGGTGGCTTGGATATGGATGATGGTGCTGGAGGTGAGGAGAAATGGTCAGATTCTACATGTATTTTGAGAAGGAAGCAAAATATTTTTTTTTGTAATGAATTTGATGCGGGGGATAATGGAAAGAGAGAAATCCAGAATGACTTCCATATTTTTGTCCTGAACAAGTGGACTGATGGTAATATCACCTTCCCTGTCCCCTGATCCTTGTAAGTGTTAATAATCTTGCCCTCCTACAGGCCATCATTCTCCACACTGAGGTCATCTGGTCACGCCACTCTTCGGATCTCATCTTGACCTAACGGTTTCCCATCACACGCATGGTGAAGCTCAGTGGCATTCTGTAGCTCTTACTGCTCCTACCTGCTCTGGTTGCTGTTAGCTCCCCACAGCCCCATGAATTCCGTGCTCCTCTTCTGCTCACCCAATGTACAACTGCCACTGTGCTCTCCTTGCTGTTCACAAGCATACCCAGAATGACCCTTTCTTAAGGCCTTTGCACTTGCTGTTCACTCTGCCCCTAACACCTTCCCCTAGCCTCCCCAGACCTTGGGGTAGTGCCTCAGTTCTCTATTGGAATGCCAACTGTTCCAAGCACCTTGTCTGAAGCGCTCTGTTAAAAGTAGCAGCTCCTGTCCCTTTCTATCTTCTTACCTGGCCTTGCTTCACTTCCTAGCACTTCTCACTACCTGATATTGCATATTACATAGTTGTTTATTTATTAACTCTCTCCTTACAGGACAATGTCAGTCCATGAGTTTAGGTACTTTGCTTTGTTTTTCACTCTGTCTTCTGCACTACAACACCCCCAGTGAATAGTAGGAGCAATGGGTTGAATGATGGTCCCTAAAATGATATGTCCATGTCCTAATCCCAGGGCCCTGTGAATAAGCTTCTCTTCTGGATTATCTGGGTGACTACCCAAGTCCAATGACAAATATTCTTTTGAAGAGATACACAGAGAGAGGACACAGAGAAAAGAGGAGAAGGCCTCTAAAAGACATAGGTGGGCTGGCTTATGCCACTACAAATCAAGAACCCCTACACTCACCAAAGCTGGAAGAGATAAGGAAGGATTCTTTACTAGAGCATTTGGAGGGAATGTGGCCCTGCTCACATCTTAACTTGGGAAATCTGGGCTGCAGAACTGTGGCAGAATAAACTTCTGTGGCTTAAGCCTCACCAAGTTTGTGATAATGGTGTATAGCATTTCCAGTCCACTGGAAACTGATATAGTATGGGTGCAATAATGTCTCGTGTAAGAATGAATGAAGGAGGAAGGGAATGGCTGGGGAAAGGGCAGGGTCAGGAATGGGGCAGTGTTGGGGGTATTGACTGACATGCCCACATGTGTAAGGAGATACAACGAGGCAATGGATTTATGAGACAAGAAGGATAGGAAAGATCAAAGCTAGAGATATTTACTGGAGAGTTTCTCTATTAATCACAGGGCTGGAAGGTGCTGTGCTGTAATCTGTATAATTAAGCAGGGAGAAGAGGGCAAAGGAGGAAGCTGCATTGACTGTTCAATTCTTACTTAACAGTGGCACTCCACCTAAGATTTTGCCACCTCACCTAACCCTACAGTGGACATTTGGCACTGTCTGCAGAAATTTTCAGGCATCACAATTTAGGGAGGATGTTACTAAAGTCTAGTGGGTATAGACAAAAGCTGCTTGTAAACAACCTACAAAAGTTTATCTGGCCCTAATGGTTAATAATGCTGAAATTGAGAAACCCGGGTTCACAGAGGCTTAGGTTCAGTCTCCTGAGTTTGTGTTTGTGTTTACCTGGTTGATGACACAAATATTTCGTTATAAAAGATGAAGGGCCAAGATTAAGAGGTGCAACTGAATCTCCATCACCAGTTTACTCTGTGGCCTTGGATTGACTTTTTCTTCATTTCTGAACTTCTGGGACATTGTAAGCAAAGTCTAGGGAGGAGACTGACTATATTAGCTGCTCCCTGGGCTTTACTGGACCTTAGATTCTGTGACTCTGATATTTCCCCCAAGGAGAGGTAAATTCCCATTTGGTCAAGCTGCTAGGAAGCTTCCAGAAGTATGAGACAAGGAGCAGAGTGAAAGTTACCTCCTAGACAGAGACTACATTTTCTAGGATAGCCCCGTTTTCAAACACACTATCACTCTGAGTCTCCAGAGCATGGATACCTTTCTCTCCCAATAGTGTGATTCAGACATTCCCCTCCCAACACTGCCAGAGTACCTACCAAGTGTCAGACACAGGCTCCTTTAATTCTCACCATGATGCTGTGATGCAATACCACTGTTATAGTCATTTATCACTGAATGTTAGAGGTACATTCTGAGAAATGCTCTGATAGGTGCTCTGTTGCATGATTTTTATCATAGTACACACATTATAGAGTGCATAAACGTATACAGTAGCGGTCAATCACTTGATACCATCCAGAGATGTGGAAAATACAAGATATATGAGGTTGCTGCCAGTATATCATGGCAAATTATTCTATGGAAAACAGTTTCATAAGCAGAAGTATACTCTAAAACAGCAATGAAAGTATATAATACCCAAATATGGAATTAACCTAGGTTTCACTGGATGGATGGATGGATGAACAAAGAAAATGTGATACACACATAATAGAGTACTGTTCATCCATTAAAAAAGAATGATACACTACCATTGGTGATAAAAGGCACAGATGGAACTGAGGGCATTGTATTAAGTGTAGTGAGCCAGATGCAGAAAGATAAATATTAAATTTTCTCTCTGACAGGTGAAAGCTAAATTGTTGGTCCCAAAGTAGTAGAGAATGGAATAGTAATTACTAGAGACCAGGGAGTATAGAGATGGGGGCTGGGTGGAAGGAGACTGGGTAGCAGTTACCAAAACACAGCTTGGTAGGAGGTTGTAGTGTCCTACGGCGCAGTAGGGTAACTGGGGCTCAAAATAACCTAGTATACATTTTGGGAAGAACTAGAAGGGAGGAGCTTGGAAGCTCTAAACATAAAGAAATGATAAAGACACGGAAGAGCAAACTCCACACATTGCATAGATGTGTTGAAATATCCCGCTGTGTCTCCTAAATACATATAACTCTTATGCCCTAGGGCTGTTTCACAGAGAGGAGCCGGGTGAGGACCAGAGAGTCTGTGTTAGATGCTGGTCACTTGTCTTTGGAAGGACTTTTGTACAAGCTCATAGTCTAAAAAAAAGAAAACACCTTTCCTTTCCCATCCTGTGTCACTTGTGGGTGGTCTCTGGAGAAAAAGACTCAGCCCAGAGTTTGGAAAATCAGTTCTACATGTGGGGCATTGGCTGACATTCTAGACTTTCCTTTGGCTGTTTTAATTAAAGCCCATGTCCAAGTGCCTGTGCCCTGCAGTTTTAATTATAGTACAGCAGATGTGGTCATGCTGGGGGCATTTGAAAAGGTGCTGTACTTTCTCAAGTGTCATGGTGATTTCCTCCCTGCCTGAAACCAGGATGAATCAAACCTAAGAGACAGCAAACGTCAAAGAATCTCAGTGTCTAGAAGTCACCATCTTTATTATAAGGTGAGAACACCAAATGTTCAGGACCTGAGACTTGCAGGCAGGCTGAAGTTGTCATTAGACTTGCCTGACCAGGCTACAAGGACTCTCACATGCCAAGGGTCCTCATCAGAGAAGGTGTGCAGAGACACTGCTTCTTATGAAGGTCTACATTACATTGATTAGTCTTTGTTAGGATGTTATTGTTTCCATAGTAATCCTGGAAAACTTGGAATTATTTTACTTGGAGGAACCAAACCAAATTCATCAGTGGCCATTAATAAGCAATAATCAGATCACAGTCTCCATGTGGTTAAATATTGTGTGGTGAGAAGCAAATGAGTGGCTAAACACTGAGTTTGACAAAGGAGGAAAATCTCTTTGGAAGCAATTACTGAGGAATGAGGTTACCTTAAAGAGTAACTAGAAGCTGAAGAAAATAAATAAAATAAAATAAGGTAAAATAAAATAAATTAGGGCCAGGCACAGCTGTGGTCACCTATAATCTCAGCTACTTGGGAAGCTGAGGCAGGAGGATCATGAGTTCAATGCCAGCTTGGACAACATAGGCAGACTCTGATGAAAAACAAACACAAAATGAGCTGGGGCATTAGCTCAGTAGTAGTGGACTTGCCTCACATGTGTGGAGTCCTGGGTTCCACCATCAGTCACAAAAGAAGAAAAAAAAAGAAAGAAAAAGGAACAAAGATAACCAGAGAAAATGAGATTCTCTTCCAAGCAGGGGACTAGATTAAACTAAAAGATGTATGTGGAATATTGATAGCCACACAGTTATGCCGCAGACGTTTATAAGTTCAACCACTATTTATCCAGCACTTAAACTGAACTGGGCCCTAAATACGTATATTTATTTAGGGTCCTTTCTGAAAAGGATCACATGTGTAAAAAAAATAAATAGTGTGAAATGGCAATGAGGGGGATAGAGATCAAAAAGTAAAGATGAAAACTTATAAAGTCATAAGGCCCACGAAGGCAGAGTGTTTTCTTTCTTTTTTTATAAATATTTTTTCCTCATTTTAAATCTTTCTTTCTTTCTTTCTTTCTTCTTTCTTTCTTTCTTTCTTTCTTTCTTTCTTTCTTTCTTTCTTTCTCTCTTTCTTTCTTTCTTTACTTGTATTATGGCTGGCTCAGCCTGCCCTGGAGGTGGGGCTAGTGCAGCATTTGGTGTCGGAGATGGAACCGTGGTCCCTGTGGTTACCTAAGTATGCTTCAACAGGCACTTTAGACCACTGGGCTATCTCGCCGGCCTGAGTTTTCTTATTTGCTTTTTTTTTTTTTTTTTTTTTTTTGGTATTTTTAAGGAAGGTTTTACAGGGTGTTCAGGGTCTCACTGCTAGATCAGACTAGTATTGATGTGCCTGTTTACAGCCTCCCAAGAGCTGGGATTACAGGCAGGTGTGCCACCACGCCCACTCTCCATAGCCGTCTCAGCACATCGTACTCACTTGTGATTTCTGATGCCAGTCACTACACATGGAACATATTAAGAACACAAAAATATTGCTTGAGTTAAATGAATGTACCACCATCAACATTACTGTATGGAAAAGATTATAAACTCAGCTGAATCCCCTTGTCGGATCTCAGTTTCTCCACTTGTATAAAGACATGCTTATTCTCTAGCTTTTCATTTTAAAATTCCACATAACTGACACTAGGTCCTCATCATAGTACTATACTGAGAAGCTTAAAGATTGTAGAATCCTGGCCTTGCCAAGTGGCTTCTTATGTGCCCTGGACTAGTGGATGTAAGTGAGTCATATGGCCTAGATGAAATGCCCCATTGCAACTCAACCCAATAAGCGGCATCCGAGTAAAAAAGAACATGAACTTTTCATTTATGAGATCAAGATGCTATTGGCTTAATCTAGTGGGTCCTGGAATCACCCCAGACCTTCCGTAGCCTCTATCTGCAGACTCCTAGAGATGTCATCAAGAGTACCTTTCTCCATTATTCCAGGCCTACCCACCCTCCATGACAAATTGGAAAAAGGGAATAGGTCAGTTTCACAAACTGGTTTAGATTGCCCCTCTAAAGGAAACTAGAATGTAGGTTGCTATTCTAGAAGAGATTCAGTGCGCTCTCACTGCCTGGATGGCACAAGATCTGAGTGCCATAGATCTTTCCACCAAGGGTTTCCAAAAGTTTTCAAATAGTGGTTTTCTGTCATTTATCTTTTTCTGGCTAATTCTGCTGAGATTGAAAACAGATGACAGGGCTGGCCTTCAGTAAAGTTGGAGATAAAGTTCTTCCAGAGTTCTGTCCATAACACTGAGCCCAAATATGGAGTGTATGTGATGTTGTAAAATAGTGTAAAACTATCCATACTAGCAATTGTGGCCAAAGGCTTGGAAGGATCCTCACTCTTCCATGAAACTCCTTTTGCTTGTGGAACTGCCATAATGTCAGTACTTGCTTTTTGCTTAACCTTACTTCATGCCAATGGCAGTCTGCATAGGTACCATGTGTAAAGTGATTGATTTGCACATCTGTGACTATGTTGATGTAGCTCTGAACAGAAAAAAAAGCTACATTGACAAGCCCAATACAGACATGAACTCAGGAAGTCAGGAAGAGAAGGTTATCTTGTGACTCTGATGGGAACCTGAACAAATCAACTGGTCATCAGTCTCTGATGAGATTTGGGCAGAGAGGTGGTATGAGAACAGGATTGAGGATGAGACCACCTATCTCTCACATACAGGTAGGCATATCAGTGACTGAAATCAAGTTCCAAGGAAAAGGAGCCTGTGTGGTGCTGAAACTTTCTTCCTATCTCCCTCAACAGAACCATTCATTTTTGCCCAGCCTCTGACTACATGAACACAAACAACTCCTTCCAAAACTTCTAGTAAGAACTACAGAATTGGCATAATTCTGGAATTACAAGAGTGCCGGGGAAGGGATGTCATCATCACAGTAGCCAGAATGTTACTGAATATTCTGTCACTACGAATAGCTCTGTTTGGGCTATGCTTGGGTTTTGGTATCTTCTCATTTATACTTCTGGGGCCAATAAAGTTAAGAATAAAAATCTATATTTTACCACTTATCTTCCAAGCAGACAGATTATGTGTGCTAGCTACTTCTCACTGGCCCACTAAGGGAAGTCTTTCTTGCTTAGGCTACCTCATACAAAGAGCTTCCATCAGCTGATGGAGCGTCTTCCCCTGGACTAAGTCCTCATCCGTGACCTAAGAAGGTACCATTCTGTTCTCAAGGAACAGTTAGGGCAATTTTCTGCAGTAAGTGATCGTATGGTTTTCTTTAGAAGGAAATGATCAAAACAGTAGTCTCTGTGATTGACATGTACAGTCTAAGATTTCTAACAGCACGGTGGCTGGAGAGGAGATGGTCACTCAGTTCATCTAGTTCAGTGGTAGAGAACGTGTGGCACACATGACACAGCACACTGTTTGCTACCACTGAGAGCTCTAAAAGGTTGATCATCACTGACCTAATTCATTTCTTCCCAAAGCTGGTCCTGGTATCATACCCCCAAATTGTTGGGTATGCACAGGGCCATCTGTGACTTGGGCTGCACAGAAGGACCGCTCTATTCATGGCTAAAGGTGCTGATGGAAGATAGATGGCTTTCCCCTGTCTTGAAAATCTGCCTAGCCCCTGCAGGACTCAACAGAGCAGCTGCCAGCCTCTAGAGAGGAATAGCTCTGTCCTTGCTGAGTGAGAGGCCACGTGCCTTGTGTGCTTCCTGAGGAACATGCTCCAACTTGTGTCCCCTGCTATATTTGAGTGGTTGAAAGTAGATCCAGCAGGAACTAGACATCTGCAGCATTAGGGGATAACACCAGATTGTTACTTTTACTGGGCCAAGGCTTAAAGTGAAACAGGAGCTGAGCCTAGCACTATATATATATATATATATATATATATATATATATGAGATCCTTCTCAAATTCCTCAGCCCAATGCTACTGTCCTTTTGCTTAAGTTAGCACCAAAAATAGCATCCACACTGGGCCACAGGCCAGTAAGCAAGGCAAGGTGAAGCATACTAGTATATGGCATAAAGCATGCTACACAAAACAGCCTCCCTACTGTACCTGATGAATTCTAGGGAAATATTGATGTTTTCGTGTGAATGGGAAAATCACTTTCAGGAGTCTAGTTCCGGGAGGAAGAATAGGCATGGTCTTTAGTGAGGAGCTCAAGCCTGGTTTAAAAGCCCCCCAAACGAAATGGATGAAAAGGCTGTTTAAAGTCAAGGAAGTCTACAGACATCTTTGAAAAAGAATATTCAGTGCTTCATACACTTGGTTCAGCAGGGTCGAGTGTGCCGGGCAGCAACAGTACTCTAGCACTGTAAAAGCCCATGAGCCCTTATCAGGGCTTGTAACTGATCTTTTTTCCTGCCCCATATTTGAGGAGTCATTTGGAGACAGACATCTGTTTAGCAGTCTGAGAGCCCCAGACAGAAGACAGAGACATTCATTTTCCTTTACTCATAGTGCAGAGGCGAGGGAGGACTGATTTTGTGGCAGGAATTCCATCCTGGCCTGGCTTGCAGCTGATCTGGGCAGGACAATCCAGGATGACACTTAGACACTGTTCAAAGAGGCTTGGATTACCAAATGAGGCCCAAACCCAATGAGGAGTCTTTGAAACCTGGAATGGATGCCAAGCCAGGTTCCCTTAATTAGAGGTGTGCTGTTGACGAGGTTACAGTATGGGGGAGTAGAACAGGAATCGGGACATCTGTATTCTATCCCACAGCGAAATGGCCATGTGACCTTGAATAAACCCATTCCCTCTCTGGGTCTATCTAGGCCACATCTATACAACTCTCTGGGCAACATCTACACAAGGTATTTGGAGTTCTTTTGGAGCTGGGATATTCTGTTGCTTAACATGGAAAAGGTGATGACTAAGAAAATCTCACAAGCGTAGGACATAGCAAGGATGGAAGAATTCCTTATTTTACTCTAATGTAAGCTGTTTATTTCTCTTGAAAAGTATAAGCAAAGATTCCTTTGCCTAGCTAGACCCCTTACTTCATCTCAGCCAGCCATCTTCTTATTTGGCACAGGAAGGAGTAGGTGAGAGAGTGCGAATGTCTCATCTGTCTCCTGCTGGACAAACACCTTGAGATCCAGCCCTCCATAGGGTGGGTCAGTCATCATGAGTTGCCACAAGGTAGGATGGATGGCACTTGTAGTATTATAAGTTTGGAAAGATCTTCCTTCAACCTCTTGTGAATCATAGAAGACAATGAATCTTTGGTTGAGTATTACATTAGCTATACAGAGAGCCATCCATTCAGGGTCAGTGCTGAGCCTTGATGGACTTGGAAAGGGCTCAGGCCCCTCTCAGCAACACAGTCCAGTTTGAGTTTGTATCTTGTCAGTTTTCTTCTCCCAACCGAACCAAGAATCTAGGCTTTTAGAGTTTCTCTTGGAGATCAGTGGCATGAAGTAGTGATACTAAGGAATTTGGTGACAATTCAAAAAGAAATGATGGTTTCCATTTTAGGGGACTTAAAGTTTCATAGGAGGTACATACAAAAAGCTTCCCATTACCCCTCAAATCTTGTTGCCTTCTTAGGATTAGTGATATGTCAGTGGAAAAGAATTATGCAAGGGATGCTGGCATCAGTACTCTGTCAAGCCTCATCATGACAGGGGTTATTTAACACCAACGTGGAAATTCAAAATTGTTGGAGATACCAAGGCAAATGTGTATTATTGCTTCTTACCCTGAAGGCATCTGAAGAGTGACTGCAAATTTCTTGTGAAAACAAAACTTTCCCTTCATCCATATGAAGGGCAGAAAATATTTTTATAGTTTCCTTTAGGCTGTCATTTGAGTCTGCTTTATGGAGTACATTTAAAGGCTTCTAGAAAGTTCATTGCTCAAAAATGCAATGAGAGAGACTGCTTATTGCTAAGGCTAATCTATTTTTTTGTATTTTGTATTTAGTCGAGGGTCTACTGGGTCTGACTACACAGATTGGACTCATAGTCTTTCTCCATGCCCAGTCTCAATTACCCTCTCAGCACACCCTGGGGGCAGGGCCAGCAAGTTAAACCAGGGACTGAACCCTGGACACTGCACTCTGCCTAAGCATGTGCTTTAGTCAGCTGAGCTATCAGGCAGGTCCTGCTAAGGTTAGTCTGGCTGCCTTGGCTGGCTAGCTTATGCCCTTTTTTTTTTTGGTGGGACCAGGGTTCAAACTCACGACCTTGCACTTGCCAGGCAGGCACTTGTGCCACAGAGCTATCTCCCCAGCCCCTGCCCTTTCTTTTCTATTGCTCTATGGAAAAGGGTGGTAGACTGAAACAAGCTCCAGACTTGGGTTTGTGTCTAAGTGGAATCTATTTTACCTTTCTAAAGCTCAGCTTTATGATGTGGATCATAATAGCACTTACCTCATAGGTTTGTTTTAGGACTAAAAGAAGGACCATGTAAAGCACCTAGCACAGTGTCCAGCATGCTGTCAATCTCTATACAAAGCAGTTATTATTTGTTTGCATGAAGCCTCACAGTGGGGACCTGGCTCTGTGCGACAGCTCTGGGAACATGGAGGTAAGCCTAGAGACCGCTGAAGACTGTGAAGACAAAGAAAGAAGACAGGAAGGGAAGTAGAAGGGCTAAAGAGAAATTTCACATGCTTCCCTGATAACCAGTTCTAACTCCAGCAAGTAGTCTTAGAGTCAGACAGACACACAGTTCCTCCATCTGTAAAGGTGTCTGGAGCAAACCATTACTCCTCTTGCTTTGAGAGTATCCTGGAATTAGGTATGATGGTGAATGCTTGCAATCCCAGGACTCTTTGGAGGCTGAGGCCGGAAGATTGGATGTCTGAGCACTGCCTGGGCAACTTAGCAAGGCAGCGAGACTTGTCATAAAATAAAAATAAAAATAAAAATAAAAATAAAACAAAACAAAACAAAACAAAACAAGGGGCAGGGAAGAATGGAGCCAGGTCCCCACTGTGAGGCTTCATGCAAACAAATAATAACTGCTTTGTATAGAGATTGACAGCATGCTGGGCACTGTGCTAGGTGCTTTATACACACGGTCTTTCTTTTCGTCCTAAAACAAACCTATGAGGTAAGTGCTATTATGGTCCACATCATAAAGCTCCATGGCACTAGTGTCTGCCTGGTAAGTGCAAGGTCATGAGTTCGAACCCTGGTCCTGCCAAAAAAATAAATAAATAAAATAAACAAAATAAAATAAAGCATTCAGGATGTAGCTCAATGTGAAGATCCTAGGTTCAATCCCCAGTACCACAATAATAATAATAACAATAACAATAATAGCAATAATAATAATAAAAATATAACATAATAGTGAAACAAGAGCACATGGGAACCTCTGCTAAACCTTATTTTTCCCCCAACTAAGATAGTTTCCAATTGCTTGACTCATAGAAATCTGATATGAAATTGTTGAGGTTAGCAAGTCCAAAAATTGTGTCAGTCATGCTTAAGGGGGTATAGCCTTTCATTCATGGAGCAAGTATGTAGCAGGCAATGCAGCAAATATTATCAACCCTCTCATCCTCACTTTGTCAAATTATGTGAAATTATGTGGTGTTACGTGATGTCCTGATGGAGTCATTCGGGCAGCTGCCATATTGCATTAATTGCAAAGAAGCTGGATTCCACACAAGGTGCTCCCAAAGGTGCATTACGACATACTCATCCCACAGTTCCTTGAGAGGTTGCATTAGGTGACAAAGACACTCAATCCTTCTATGCATTAGAATTCCAAGAAAGGGCAACTGGAAATTGCACCACAGTTTTTTCTTTTTTTATTTCCAGAAAAGAGAATGTATAATTACTCACTTGGGTCATTCCCACCCCTTCCTTGATGTTTTCTGGCTTTGAAGGCACTTAAATGCTTGCTCCCTTGTGTTCAAAGGCTTACACCACAATTTCTTTATGAAAACAATATGTCTTTTAAATTAACACTAAATAAAATTGTGAATGTCACTGGAACATCATCCTGTGTAAAGTGTCCAGACTTAAAATGAGGTTAATGACTTCTGACCTCTAATTCAAGCTCCGATCTCAAATTTCTGGAGACTTGGAAACTCTCTCCCCTTGGATATTCCATGACAACTTCCATCTTTGTATGTTCAAAGCCAAGTGCTCCACTTTTGCTCCAAACCAAGCCCTCTTCTGTGTATTTCACTTTAGTTGAGGACATTTCTATGACTCTGTTACCCAGGCCTAGAAATCTTGGAGTCACCCTATGTCCCCTGTTGTCTTCATTCACTCTTTGATGGATAACTGAATAGTGGTTGTGCTGCCTTTAACTTATCTTTGAATTAACCTTTGATTTGCCTTTGTTGCTTTATTCTCCTCATCACTGTCCATGACCTGGTCACTGCCACACCATGACTGTATTCCTAGAAGAACCCACTTAAGGACATGATCTCATTTTATCCATCTTTTTTGGCCAACACCAGATTCATCTTCCTATGAACCTGCTCAAAATTCTGCAAGACCTGACTCTTGATTATTGTATCAAATCTAAATAAACCTATTATTCAAGATGCTCCTATTAATTTAAAATGCCTTCACTATGTCTAAATGAACCGGAAGTCATACTTGCTCTTGTTTCTAGGCCTTTGTTTGTGTTCACACCCCCTCCCAGATTCTCTGATTTATAAGTCCTCCAATCTTTCAGGACCTTTATGAAATTCCAAGCTCACCCTGACTTCTCTGGAATACAGGGAGTATTTTTGGTTAATCATGGTTCTGGGAATTGAACCCAGGCTTTGTGCATGCTAGGCAAGGGAAACATTCCCAGCCACATCCCCCACCCCCAGGTGACACAAATTTAAAGATGCCCATGGAACAGAGACTTGACCATGCCAGTCACTTATGGTGTGAAACAAAAGTAGTTTTCCAATCTCTAGCTTTATTGTCCTTCTTAGTAAAATCACAGAATTCACCCCTGACACTATTTATCAAGCACCACTCATTTGCATAACACCCTCGTGGTTTCTATATTGAGTGTCTGGCACTATTTTTTCCCATAGTTCAGGGGATTTAACCCAGGGCCTTTGCACTGAACTGAATCCCAAGCCATTTTTTTTATTATTTATTTTGATACAGGTTCTAACTAAGTTGCTAAATTTCCCAGACTAGGCGAATATTGATTTGTCTGCCTCAGCGTCCCAGAGTGCTAGGCTACAGGCCTGTGCCATCACACCCAGTTAGTCTGGCTCTCCACTTATTCACTTAAACCTTTTCTATTTGCCTTGTTGTTTAAATATATTTTACTATAGTAACATGTAGATACAATTTTTACCACTTTTAGTATTTGATATGTACACCTCTGCCGTACTAAGTATATTCATGTTGTATAATCTTTCCCACCACCCATTCTCAGAATTCTTTGTATGTTCCTAGATTAAAACTCATCTCCATGAAACACTCTTTCTTGAGTCTTCTTTCCTACAGTCCCTGCCAATCACTAGGCTATATTTTGTCCCTCAGAATGTCATTACTGTACATATCATGTAAGTAGAACTATTCAGTATTCATCCTCTAATGTTTGGATTGTATCACTTAGCATAATATCCTCAAAGCTCATCCAGGTTGTAGGAGGAGCCAGAATTAAATGCACTCTGAATAAAAGGAAAGCATCATATCTGTGGAGTCACAGTTTTATGGGATGCCCATAGTCCTATTGGACAAAAAAAAAAAAAAAAAAATATATATATATATATATATGTATATAAAAATATTAAAAATAGAATTTGTTGACTGACGAGATAGCCTGGTGGTACAACCACTGGCCTGGCAAGCGCAAGGACCAGAGTTCAATCCCAGCACCACGTGACGTGCTGGCCCCAGAACCCTGGGCTCTCCATGCCGGCAACCAAGACAGAGAGTGGTGGCACATGCCTGTAATCGTAGAGCTGGGGAGACTGAGACAGGAGGATCACTAAGAGACCAAGCTGTGCAGTGAGACTCTGTAGCAAATAAATAAATATTTTTTTAAAAAATAGAGTTTGCATGCCTTAGTCCTATTTATACTCTGCTTTGCCCAATCCTGGAAGTACCTGAAGTGATCCTAGTGATGCAAAACTACAGATTTTGAGACATACTGATTTTTAAACATGGCTGATTACCAGAATTCCTCTGGTGGATTGGACAGACCATGTCAGTACTGTCCAAGACCCACTGAGACAAAACTTCTGGGGAATGGCCTGGAAGTCTGTGTGTCAGCAAGTTCCTGTGATATTCCCAGGATCAAGCAGATGCAGGGGTCACTGCTCCGTGGCTAACCTGAGGGCAGGGTTCCAGGTCTGTCCCTTTCAAATATTTCCAGCAGCACAGAGCTGTACACAGGTATCAAATTCATAAATATTGTATTGACTGATAAGATTGAGAATTTCTAGAAATAGAGAAAAGATAAGCTTTTAATTCAACTTCTTCCTTTGCATTTTTTAAAGAAGGTCCTGA